>CM052542.1:150258337-150372425 GCA_028533065.1 Trachops cirrhosus | reverse complement strand
GTACCATAGTTTTTTGATCCATTCATTTACTGATGGGCACCTGGGTTGTTTCCAGCACTTAGCTATTGTAAATTGTGCTGCTATGAACATTGGGGTGCATAGGTTCTTTTGGATTGGTGTTTCAGGGTTCTTAGGATATAGGGGCCGACACTGGAACTCGGCTCTGCTGGCTCACGGGCGAGGGCTTTCTCTCCCGACGGACGCCGGCCCTGCTGGGTGGCGCTCCCAAAGTCTGTGCTGAAGCCCGGTCTGCTGGCGCCTGTCCCGGCCGTCTTTTGGCTTTCTCTTTTTCCTTTTGAGGCTACAACATCTTAAACTACCTGGGCCCGGCCCCCCACCCAGCCTCTTCCCCGGCATCAGCGCCTGGTATCTTAGCTCATCTCTGACCCCGCTGTGGGTCAGGGGGCTGTGGGGCAGGAGGGAATTAAGACAGTGACTTCCCCCAGGTAGGCCGGCCTGTGCACGCCCCTTCAATGTAAAAATGTGCATGTGTACGAGTGTGTGTGAATGTTTGTGACTGTGTGTGTCTATGTGTGTGTGTGTGAACTGAGTGTGAGTGTGTATGTGTGAGAGTGTGCAAGTGTACGTATGTGAGTGTGTGAATGCTTGGGTATGTGTATGTGTGAGTACGTGCAAATGCTTGTGTGTGGGTGTGAGAGAACTTGTGTGAGTGTGTGTGAATGTTTGGGGATGTGTGTGTCTTTGTGACTATGTGAACCGAGTGTGAGTATGTATGTTCGTGTGTATGAATGCTTGGGTGCGTGTATGTGTGAGTGTGTTTGAATGTGTGTGAGTGTGTGTGAAAGCTGGTGTGCGTGTGTCTTGTCGGGAAAGCCCTGGAGAGTGCGTCAGGGTGGCTGCAGTGCACACATCTTGCAGGGAGGGGCTGGGTGAGGAGGGTGAGGAGGCAGTGACACTTTGTCCTGAATTGGGGGGGACTTGTGAACTGACACACTGACAGACAAAAGGCCCTGAGACCAGTGGCATCATCTGGGCTTGGTTTAGGAGAGGGTGGAGGTTGGTCAAGGAAACTGGAAGCCGTTGGTTCCTCCCTGCCACCCCCTTCCCTGGCACCCTGACAGGGGGACATGGAGGACAGAGAGGTCACTATTGTGTTGCTTTTCATAGAAAGCACTTCTTAGAGGAATAAAGTTTCTTATCGGGGGTGTGGCGGGAAATGCATTTTTAAATGTTCTGTTATTTAAAACCTGAGCAAACTGGTAAAGCCAAATAGGGTGGCCGTTTGATACGATGGTAGCACCGTCTGCTTCCTGGTTCGGGCTCTGTGCTGTGGCCAGGCAAGGGGTCATTTCGGGAAGCTGGCTGAAGGGCCCGTCCACTCTTTTAGAAATGTCTGTGTGAGCTCAAAACTATTTCAAAATAAAAAGTGAAAGATAAAAATGTGAACAGCTTTTTCTGCTCTCTGGATTTTGAGCCCGGCAAACTTCATCAGTGGACATTTTATAACAATATGCTTAGAGTCAGTGGGGAATGGGAATTTTTTTAAAACTTCCTTTATTGCTAGAAAGAGAGAGACATCAATTTGTTGTTCCACTCGTCCGTGCACCCCCCGGCTGACTCCTGCATGTGCCTGTCCAGGTGTTGGACCCACAACCCCGATACCCTAACCAACTCAGCTGCCCGGCCAGGTTGGGAATGGGAGTTTTGGAACAATATCTAGCAGCCAGCAAATTTGCTGGAAGGTGAGGTTAGTGCTTACGAAGCATCATAAGGAGATTGCAATCACCCAGCCGAGGACACCCTGGTGATGCGCAGCCCAACCCCCACGCATCCTCCACGTCAAGGGAGCTGTGGCGCTGTGAGCACTTGGGAAGGGGCAAGTCTTTGCTGCAAGGGCCTGTCCCGTGCCTGGAAGGATTTTAGAGCATTTATATCCACCAGATGCCACACACACACACACACACACACACACACACACACACACATACACACACACACACACAACACACCTGCCCTTGTGACAACCAAAAGTATCTCTAGACGTTGTTAATTGTCCCCAGAGGGACCCAAATTGCCCCTGCTTGAGAATCTCTGTGATGCCTAGGAAACAAATCATTGGTCTCTGCTTTTAAGAGAAAAATACAAGTTTACAGATTTTACAGGTTACAAGGAGAGTACCGTCCCCCTCATCCTTTCATTGGCCTTAAAGAACAAAGTCCTTGAGTAGAGATGCTGGATTTTTTTAAATGTTTCACCTATTTTTTTCTAATGTTTTGAACGTATGCAGTGGCATTGGAATAGAAATATTTTCTACTCCCGAAAGACTGTCTGAAATAGATATTTCAGAAGGAATATCGTCCGGCCCCCAAAGAGTGGGTTGTAGGCAACGTTGTCAGTATTGAGGCTGCTGTAGAGTTGCAGTTTCACATGTGAAGGTAATCCGTTACATTAAAGCATTCACAGGCTTGCGTTTATTTAAGCCTCCGGGGCCCGCACGGCACATTACTAAATATTATGGGTTTTGTAAAGGTGCATGACGACCAGGCTGACCGCCGGCTCACTGGAAAAGTGATAAAAATCAGCGCTGAGCTTAATCACGGCTTTCTTCGGAGGGTATATTTATGTGGTGATGTCAGCACCGTCTCCTGCAACTGGCTGAGGGTCCTGTTCTGTGTTCCCATGCACGGGATTTAGAAACGCGCAGGCGGTCTTGCTGGAGAAGGGGGGCTAGCCGAACAGGAGCGCGGCCGCCCCTCCCAGGTCTGTGCTGTGCTGTCCTCCCGCGGAGGAACCGAACAAAGAAATCCGTCTCCAAACCAGCTCAGCACCGCAGCAGCTCCGTGTGGGCCACCAGCGCTCTGAGTAATGGGGGCTGGCTCCCGTGTCGAGCCGTGTATGTCGCCTTAATGTATTTATTTAACCCAGGACTGCCACCGAGAAGGCAAACCCACCTCAGCACGCGAAGGCCCGCGACAAAGGGAACATTCAGAGCAGGTCCAGGGGAACAAACACAGGGGGAACTCTGGGAAGGGAAGGATGTTGCAAGCCCGGCACAATGCTCGGCTTTATTCGCCATGTGGGGGCAGGCTGGAGGCCGCCAAGCTGTAAACGGCTGTTCCCCGAGCAGGCCCGGCCGGATGGCAGGCCTGCGCGGGGAGGGGCTCCGGCCGGGCTGCCCGGAGCCCTGGGGGTGGCGTGGACCCTGCGAGTCCGGGCCATCAGCGGCCTCGTGTTTCCTTTGGGGGACCCTGTATTGGCCAGATGCAGGTCGGTGGTCGCTGCCCAGAAAGAATCCAGAAGCCGATCATCGACACTCCTGTCTATGAGCTCACGCGGCAATGGGGCCCCCAAACCCCCGGGCCCCCACATTTGGGAGGGGCGGCCGTGGCGCGGTGACCCGATGCCCACGAGCACTGCCTTCATGTGCAAAGTCCGCTAACCCTGATGACTCTACAGATGACGCACCACCGGGCCAGCCACAGATCAGGCAAATCCGAGCGAATGTGCACAGCGGGCTTTCTCTCGGTTGGCAGTGTCCTTGGGTGAAGGTAGAGGCTCTGTGACCGTGTGAGGGAGCCTTGTCTTTCCGTCAAATCCAAATGACATTCCACCCACTATTGTCACTCTGGTGGCCAGGAATCTTTCCATGGCCAATGACAGAAATGCAAAGCAGATATAACCTTAACAAAAAAAAATGGCTATCACACAATTATGTGTCCCCTGTCCTTTCCTGTCCTAACACATTCAATCCTCAAAACAGCTCTGAGGCAAGACTGTCATTCTCCTCACTTCGGAGATAAAGAAACTGAGGCACAAAGAAATAAAGCATCTTGCCTCCAAGTCCGACAGGTCGGCAGCGGCTGGGATTTGAACCCAGGCCGACTGACTCCAGCATCCAGGCCCCTGAGAACAATAGGGAAAAGGGATCGGCTCCGGGACTGGTTTGGACACCAGAGTGATGGGCAGACATAGCAAAAGCTGCAGGGACTTCACACCACGTGGCTGATCCTCTCTTGTCTCTGCTCCTCTTTGAATGCTGGTCTCATTTCCTGCCATAGTGAACAGACGCTCTCGAAACATGGATGCTCGAAGCCCCAGATGAACAAGGCAGGGGAACCATGGGCTTCTTCCTCCCAGGATTTACGTGTCAATACCTTACTGGGCCTGGTGAGGACCACCTGGATTTGCCGTCGTCCGGCCAAGCCTAGGTCACCTGCTCCTGTGGTAGATTCCAGTCTATGTCTCTGGGCTTGGATTCTAAGTCTGGCCGCGTGCGATAGCTTTGCCAATGGGATGTTAATAGACAGGACACCGTGCTGAGGTGTGAAGAGAGCACTCTCACACTTCTGCCTCCACCCCTGGGGCTCTGCTGTCCCATGAGAACAGGCCGGGCTGGCATGCTGACAGCCCAGGGAGCTGCGGGGCAGAGCCAGGATGGCCCAGGGCCCCTGTGACAGCCGCGCCCCCAGACTTGTGAGAGAACCCAGCCAAGGCCAGAAGTGCTGCTCGGCTGAGCCCAGACTAAATCATCAACCCGCAGACCCACGAGCAAAGGCAATGGTCTACGCTTCTGTGTTTCTCCTGTGGTTTGGAGCGAGGCCACGTTCAGGGTGGAAGGGACAGAGCATGCTCGCGGCACCAGGACCATGCAGAGTCGGGGAGCTTGGTGCCCAGAGCAAGGGGGTGCTCTTTCCAGACAAAGGGCACAAAGAGCATTCTGGACTGATAAAATAGTAGTTCTGTAGTGCCAACCATTTGCTTTTTCTTCATTTTAGGGATCTTGTTGAGGATGTTATCTGTTATACTGTCTGTCACTTTGGGGATAGATGGTGTGAATTTCTCTTAGATTTAAAATCCCCAAACCTTTGATTTTTCTAAAGTATTTTTTCCTTATAAATAAGGTACAACTGTTAACTGATTACATTTAATCCTTTTTGCCTTGGCCTCCAGGAAGCTGGGGGCCAAATTTGCAGACCCAAATTAATAAATTTTTGGAACTGGATGTATGAATTTCTTATACTAAATTTTTTTTCACCTTAGCCATATTTTCCTTTCTCTTAATGAAAAACAAACAAACAAAAACTCCCTCTCTCCTTCTCTCTCTCTCATTGTTTTGTATTTTTTAAAATTAAACTGCCTCAAATTCTTTTTGGGATGAGCAGTGATGCAAAAATGTGATTTAGAAAATGAAGTGTCTCTCTGCTTTCAGGATGAACACAAAATTTGTGGTTTGTAGTATCTTTGACATCGTGAGAATTATGGTTTAACATTAAGCTGGATTCTTGAAAAGTAAGTACATTCTCATAAGAAGAGAAATGGACGTTGTTACAGTTGCACTGAGGTTAGCACAGATCAGAAGCTTTGAAAACCCACCTTGATGAGGGATTCATCACAGGGGCAGTGGTAGCAGCAGCCCGAGTCGTGACCTGCCCTGCGCCCTGCTGTCCTGTGCCACCTACTCCCTCTGTCCGCTCCACGCAGTGCCCTGCCCCTCCCCTCCCGGGCACACCCCTCTCCTTGGTGCAGGCTGCTGCTTCTGCCTTAAACACGGTTGCTAACTCCTCTGTGTTCTTCAAAGGGCAGGTTGGGTTACCTCCTCCAGGAAACCGTCTTCGGTCACCATCTCCTTCACTTCCCCACACCCAGCGCCCCCCGGTTGGTGCCCCGGCATCCTAAGCTTTGGAGGCTTTCCTCACCACGGGGCCTTCAAGGTTCTCTCCTTCTCTACCTGCTCAGCTGGACAGCAGGCTTGACCCCGGGTAACAGGCCTTACATCATCTTCTAGTCCCCAGAACCTGTGGCAGGATTTGGCACACAGTAGGGACTCAGAAAGTTGTTGGTTGAATGAAGGGCCCAGTCACTGAATCAATTTGGAAGACTCGGTCATTGTGGGAAAATTGTCATTGTTCGGCAGGCTCTTTTGCAGAGTTTAAAGTGCCCCATGGTGGGGAGGGACCACAGTCCACGCGTCAGCTCTTGCAGGCCGGAAGTGTGTCCAGACTGTGAGAGCCCAGGGAGGTGAGAATGTCCTCCACGTGTAAAGAAGGGACGGAGCCGACCTGTGTCACCAAAGGAATGGGTGGTGTTATGAGTCGATCCCTGGAGGCGGCATTTCTAGATGTCAATTCCAAATCCCGGGTACAGCCGCTTTAGAATGGTTCTTGAAAAGCATTTCTTTTTTCAGTGAGAGAGAAGCTAATGGAGCTAGACGCACAGGGCTTCACTGACGGGAAGTGGTTTCTTCGCTTTTCTTCCTTTTTCTCTATAGTTAAAGAATGGAAAACCCAGCCCCATTCCTCCTAAGATTTACAAACAGATGTGGCTCCCAGGGCCGCTGTCCCAGAGCCAGCCTGGGCCTGGGTGAGGAGGAGCGGCTTGTCCAACGGGAACCCGCCCCTTCCTCTCCAAGGGCACAAACCCAACCAGTTTCCTGCATGAGGTCATCCACTCCACAATGGGTTTTAAAGCTATTTGTTTTTTAAGCAGCTGGTTCCAACCTTGTACTTGCATCTAAATATAAAATCGCAAAGCGGTTTATTAGCATTTCCCAGCAGATTAAGTGCAAAGATGGGGGTCAAGCCACAGGCCCATCTTGTTCTGGTTATCAGCACCGCTGAGCCAAGAGACAGGCCGAGCAAAGGCGGGCGAGGCAAGGATGCTCTGATGGAGGAAGGGAGAGGCGTTGTTCTTAGGTTGTATTGCCAACACCTCAGGGCGAGGACTCCCACGGAAGGTTCTGGAAGACTGCTGTGGAATGAATATGATCGAGAAGACTGAATTCCCTCCGACAGCTAGTCACCCCAAGAATTAGGCTTGTAATGTCACAGAGGCTGCTAGATTTAGAAAGCAGGGATAAGAATGCAATCAAACTAAATTTTGCCAAAATTATCTTAAAGGAAATAAACACATTTTTGTCGACTACTGATAATGCGGGAAGAAACTCCGGTTTCATCAGTAGAGCTGGATGGCTTTGGGCAAGTTAGTTAACCAGACAGAGCTCAGCTCCCTCCTGTTTACAACAGTAGCCGTGAAAACAACGACAGAGAGGTGTGAGTGTGCAAGACAACGTAAATTCTCTCAGCGCAGGAACTAACACAGCAAGGATACAGCACAAATATGAGTCGCACGTATGACAGCGGTAGTGTTCCGTTTTGAAAAATGGTCTCTATTCAAGTAACCAGGCAACCCACCACACGTCGGAGAAGCAGAGAAAGAGGCAGCCGGTGTGGGAACACCGATGCCAGGGCCAAGCCAACGAAATCCCATCATATTCGGGAAATGACAGGGTGCGCCTGGCCTGGTCTCGTGCCTTCTTCTTCACGGGCTCCTGCCAGGATCACATACGTGTTCATGTGTCGACTAAGGTGGGGCTAAAGGTCTCTCCATACTCACAGTCCAAGTAACTGGATCATTTCACTGGTGGGGGGACGGACAGCCTGCTCGGGAGGGAGGGTTACTTGACCTGTGCTCCCCGAGGCCCCGGCTTCCCAAGGGACTCTGTTCCATTTCTCCCTCCCAGCGCACAGAGCTTGGCCCGCACAGTCTATCTTCTGGCATCTGAGGGATGCCCGAGGAGCAGGCGTATCTGCTTAATGTCCAACCTGCTTTATGGCCAACCCCAGTGACACAGTGGGTCCCCCTGGCCATGATTTTAGAGGAGTCAGAATTTGTCATCGCTCCAACAATAGTTTCGTAGCAGCCATAAAATGAGGACTCTGTTTAGCTCAAGGATCTTGAATTGGGGTGAGGAGCTCCAGCTGTAAAATTCAGAATGATAAACTTTTCAGCCAATTGGCAAGACGGTTGTCAGACCATCTTCCTGGGGTGGACCTAAGAGACGTTGAAGATGCTGTATTTGAGGTACAATCAAGTGGAGAGGCCCAGTCCCCTGATGGCCGCTTCCAGGGTACTTTCTCAGTTCAGAGTCCTGGGCAGTTTAGAAGGGCATTTAATGAAATCCTTTGCATATGCAATGCCGAAAGCACAACTGAGGCCTATTAACGATAAGCCTGCAGTTCAGCGTACTGAGAACCAGTCGTTCACCACCTGGCTCAGTCTTGGTTCAGGAACAGCCAGTGCAGCCACCGCCACTCTGGGCACAAAAACGAAGACCCCAGAAACTACGCCCTAAGATGGGCAAGGATATTACAAAGATGCCCTCAAAACAGCTGGCAGAGTTATGCACCCACTTCCTTTCAGAGACAAAGAACATCTTTTGTTTATTGCCACCCAGCATTTCCCATCAGAGAATTACCCCTTCGCTTCCTCTCAGTCCCTACGGTTCTAGTGGACTTGAACTCCACACTTGATTCAGAATGTTGAGTGATCCATGCTTAAGCCAATCAGGGTATTGTATTTTTCCCTGGCCGCTCTGATTGGTTGGAAGATTGGCATGTGACCCCCCCCCCAACAGAGCCAATGGGAATTTCTTTGGGAATTCTGGGAAACTCTCACTGGCTGTGGAGTGAGGTCTGGGGATCCTGCGGGAGGCAGCCCGTGGCTGGGAAGAGCCAAGGAGTGAACTGAGAGGCAGAGGAAATGGCGTCTGGGGCCATAATCTGAGCCGTGCTCCAAGCCAACCCTCCTTCGAACTTTCCGATTCTGTGAGTCAGCAACTTCCCTTTTCTACTCCAGCGGCTTTGGTTGGGGAGTTTTTCCAGTTACACTCCTTTCCTACCCCATTACCTCTGGTCTTGTTTCTCCATCACCTCCTCTGTTTTACGTTTTTATCAGTTTAAAAGCAACACGTACTTGTTTTAGACAATTTCAAAAACACACACACTAAAAACTTCCCTGAGACCACACAGCGCCAGGTGGCTGAGCCACGATTCTGGCCCAGGCCGGCCAGGCCAGAGGCTTGTTCCTCACGGACCGACCTAGGTTAGCCTCTCAGGGCCTTCTAGGCGTTTTGATGTGCAGCGTTCAGTCGTTTCCTCTTTGGAGTATTTTTTTTATTGTGAGCAGACATAATTATTCTTTGCAAAGTTGGGATGATATTACGAATATAGTGTGTATACTTTTTTTACTTAGTAATATATCATGAACATTTCCCCAAGTCATTATGTATTTTACATTTGTATTTTATTTTTTTAAATATTTTATTTATTTATCTTTAGGGGGGAAGGGAAGGCGAGAGGGAGAGAAATATCAATGTGTGGTTGCTTCCTGTGCATTCCCTGCTGGGAACTGGCCTGCAACCCAGGCATGTGCCCTGACTGGGAATCGAACCGTGATCTCTTGGTTCACAGGCCCGCACTTAATCCACTAAGCTACACCAGCCAGGGCTGTATTTTATTTTTAAAAGATTTTATTTATTTTTAGACAGAGGGGAAGGGACTGAGAAAGAAAGGGAGAGAAACATTGATTTGAAAGAGAGAGACATCGATCAGTTGCCTTCAGCACGAGCCCTGACCAGGGACCGAACCTGCAACCCAGGCATCAACCCTTAGTTCTGCAGGGCAATACCCAACCAACTGAGCCACATCATTCAGGGCCAGGAACATTCTTCTTTAGTGGCTACATAATTTTGACTTTACTATATTATATCATAATTTAATTAAATGGTCTTGTACTGTTGGACCTTTAGGTGATCTCTATTCTTCCCTATTTAAAAAACCGAATAGGTGGAACAAAAATTTGAGGGCAGTGAAACTATTCTGTACAATACTATAAAGCTGGGTACATGTCATACATTCAACCTATAACTCCTCCAAAAAACTTCTATTCATTAGAAATAATTAATTGATTGATTGACAGTGTAAATGAACAAGGAAACAAAAAGCAATTTAAATAGAAATTTTTCTCTGGTTCTGATTACTTTCTTACAATGAGTACGTAGGGGTGGAATTAGTGAAGCAAAGGTTAAGATACTTTAGACGTATCACCATCATTTCTTTCCAGGAGAAAACGTGCCAGTTGATATACAACCAGTGTATGTGAGAGTCTAGCTCATTAGATTCTCGTCGACACTGAAAGTTACTGAGTTTTTCAATCTTTGCAAATTCACTAAGAACACATGATGCCCAATTCTAACTGGCCTGCCTTGGATTAGTAACTATACGGGGCGTGTGAGTGGTGCAGAAGGAGCACTTCAGAAGCAGGATGAAGTCACTGAGAGACGTGGCGCCACAGACTAGTGGGAAGGAAGCAGCAGTGCCCTGGACAAAGTGAGACAGAGCGAGCCCCACCCCCACCCCCCAGCCCTCCGCCTGCAGGGTCCTCAGACCCGAGTGCAGGCCCCAGGCCCCTGGAGGGCTTCCAAAAACACAGACTCTGGCCCAGCCCCAGTTTCTGATGCATCAGGTCTAGGGTAGGGCTCAAGATACTGCATTTCTACCAAGGTTACGGCAGGCGCTGCTGATGCTGCCGGTCCAGGGACCAGACTCTGAGAAAGATTTGCTTGTATCATAAACTCCAGAAAAATGAGAGGGATGACTGGGAAAAAACATCCAATTCCAGGTCTCTCTCAGACCGTGAGAGATCAAGGACATAAAACGTATGGATACAGATGATCTCAGTAGCATAATTAATAATAAATGTCTATATGTTATATGTGTATAGAAATACATAGTATATTTCTATACACATATAACATGTCACATGCTACATATCACATTAGAGAATGTATGTTATTTTTGAGTATTTATGAAATAATTATAGATCTTGTTGTGTACTAGGCAGAAAGTCCACATTATGTCAAAGGCAACTTCAGCATATTTTCAAGAGCAGGAAGAGGGTAGATCACATCTTCTGAACCAATTACAATAGAGCTAGAAAAAGATAAGTGGATACAAACAAGCAGTGACTCCCCAACAACGTGGGAGACACACCACACGCTCCCCGCGCCCGTCCACTGGGACCACAGTGATGAGACCGCTGCACACCGAAACGTGTGAACCGAGGCTGGACTTGTCCGTGGGGAAGACTGTATAGCCTCGAATTCTCTCATTAGTAGAAAGAAGGAGTAAAAGCAATGGCAAAACTGAAAAGTTTAGGAAAAAATATCAGACCTAAAGCAGAAGGAAATAAAGGTTAAAAGCATGAAACTGCATTTAACCTGGGAAACCTGAGAGCATATGATTCATTAACTAATTAACAACATATAGAAAATTGAAAGAGACGTCATAATCCACCCTAATTAAAGAAGAAAAAAGTAGGGAAAGACAAACATTCAAAATTAGATAAAAGAAAGGGCAGATAACCACAGACGCAGGGAAATTTTTAAGTATTAAAGAATACTTTGTAAAATTGTGGAAGTAAATTTAAAAACTCAGATGATGTGGACAATTACTCTAGAAGTAATACATGTTCTATATCAAGGAGAAATAGAAAACCTAAAATAGGCTTTGAGACAATTACAAAGGCGCTGTTCCCCAGGCAGCCTGCATGGCTCAAACCATCAAAGAACAGATAAAACAGAATGTTTTAAATTATTCCAGAACTGGGAGAGAGGAGTGCTTCTCAATGCTTTTATTGGTTTTGTGAAGCCAAAAAAAAAAACACCCCACTATAACAAAACCTATCAAATAGAAACCAAAAAGAAAAATGTAGACCTCATTTCACTTATAAACCCTAAACAAAATATTAGCAAGTAGAATCCTTCAATACCAGTGGGTCATTATCATCATTGATATATAACATCTGTCCAAACCAGCACAATAAACCAAAATAAAAGGCATAAGTATTGGAAAGAAGCAAGCAAAATTTTTATTGCTTGAAGATGAAATGATTAGATACCAGAGAAAGCTCAGGAGAATAAACAGAGAAAACTGTTTGAAACACTCGTACTATGCTCCACTTCCAAAACAAATATACAAAAAAGTAATAACTTTCATGCTAACAATAACCAGTTAGAAAGTATAATGAATGAAAGTCAATTTGTAATAACAATTTATTTATAATAACTATCGGACATATGCTGTACGTGGAAAACAACGCTTTACATGGACAATAAAGGAGATTTGATAACACGAGGAGGTGGACCTTGCAGACACGCTAGCTTCACTTTGGGAAGTAGAAAAACAATTGTTAGGTTTTTGAGCTGTAAGACTGGACTATAAATTCCTCTTGGGAGAGAACTATTTTTTGTTTGTTTGTTAAGCCAGACACCTTGCTGGGCTGGTTTAGTTTTGAAAAGATCATTCTTGTGCCTTGCCGTAATGGACTGGGACAGGGGTGTCTAGCTCATTTTCACTGGGGGCCACATCAGCCTTGCGGTTGCCTTCAAAGGGCCGAATGTAATTTTAGGACTGTGTCAATGTAACTACTCCTTAACTAGGGGCAAGGAGCTTGGTGCTGGGCCGGATAAAACAAGGTGGAGGCCAGATTCAGCCCACGGGCCTCGTGTCTGCCACCTGTGGACTAGAATTAAGATAGTGAGATTGGACTGGAGGTGAGTAAACCAAGAAAAGAAAGGGGAGAGATCAGAGTGAGTGGCCCAGCTAGAGCTTAAAGAGAAAGTGGGGGCCTTCTTCCAGTAAGAGGATGAGCAGAGGGACTTTTAAGGGTGAACACATATGCGTACATTACTCAGCTGAAAGTCATTTATTGCACTCCACCATAAGGTAACCCATTTGTATAGCCTTGGAACCTCCGATGGTGGTGGTGGTGGTGGTGGTGGTGGTGGTGGTGGTGAAGATGATGATGATGACGTTAAAAGCTCATATTCATTGAGCATCTACTTTCTAGGCAATGCGCTAAGCACTTCAACTGTGTATGTCATTTATTTTTCACAAAGGTCCTACTTCCCATTACAGATAAAACATTCAGGCAAAGAGAAAGTAAGTAACTTGACTAAGCGCACAGCTTGCAGATGGAATCTGGCTGTCGATGTAAACGTTCTGGCTCCAGGGCTCAGGCGATCACGCCACCCCGAAGTCACTATCAGTGTGCTCTTGACCTTGAGTTAGTGCCAGTGATGGATCAGATGGCCCAGTGGGGCGTGGGGCCCGGAGAAAAGACAGATGTGCAGAGCCAGAGCGGAGATCAGGAGCACCCTGGAAGCAGGAGAACGGACCTGGCTCGGGGGAGAATAAACACCAAACCCCTTCTCTGCCGTGAAACCCCAGGGACACCGCGAATGTCTGGGGACTTCTATCAGGTGTGAGATGGATGTTGAGACAATTTTATTACGTCTTAAAATAAACGATTACTTCAGCTGTCCGGGTTACTTAGATTTATCCAAGAGGCTTAAATACGGCTTGTAATTGTTGAAATGCCCATGTTCCATAAATTAATCTATAAAAATAAATCCAAGCACACCCAAATTTTTTAAAATGTATTGATTATTAGAGAGAGACATAGAGATTTGTTGTTCCACTTACTGATGCATTCACTGGTTGAGTTTTGTATGTGCCCTGACTGGGGATCAAACCCGCAACCTTGGTGTATCAGGACTACACTGTAACCAACTGAGCTACCCAGCCAGGGCAAGCACACCCAAATCTAATGGGATTTTTAAAGTTATTTAATAAAACAAACTTATGCAGATTGGCAACAAAGCTAAAAAAGAGTTACGAAGGAGAACGTAACCTATAAGATAATAATACATATTACGAAGCTACATGAGTTAACACAGTACACATTTCAAATCAGAAAACTAGCCAGTAACTAATGTTTGTACAAATGGATAAACATTTTTAAAAAATCTAGATCTCTGTACATCTAACATCAAATAAAATTTCAGACAAACCAAAAAATTTAAATATGAAAACAGTAACAGAAAAATACTCAAAAGAAAACACGGATGAATCATCTCGGTGTGGCAGACAGTTGGAGGGTGGACACAGCCTCCAGCTCACCACCAACCACGGAAAAGGGAAAAGACGACCTGAATGTTGGCACCTCAGTGTCGGTTAAGATAGCGAATTCAGTACCTGCAGCTATTCCCAGTTCCACAGAAAATTTCCTGATGTGTAGAAAAAATACATACTTCAATAATGAAGTCGTAACTGGATTAAGTAATAAGAAAGAGAGGCATTGGTAGACAAGAAATTCTGAAAAAAAAAAACACTTAAAAAGCCAAGTGGATCAAAAACCCAGGGAAAAAGACAAGAGCCCGCAGAATCCCAGGCCTCTGCCTTTGTAGGCGGAGCTTCTGCCAGGGCGGGTGGTTGGACAGTTTGGGGGTGGGTGGCGGGGAGATGGGAAGAGAGCGGGGAACCGGCATGAGAGCGAGAACCCGGAGCCCTGCGCAGGGCTGGTTAACGCAGGGCGGCTCTTGAGCGCTGGCCTCCAACAGAGGCAGCGCGTGGATTCGGGGCCGGAGTGCAGGCCAGGGTCCACGTAGCTTCTGGCCCCAGAGGAGAGGGAGCAATGTCCCCATGAAGGTGGCGGATCCAATTCCAGCCTCTTCTCATTCTTCCTTCCAAACCCTCTGAAATTATTGTCAAGAGATTTTTGTCGTTCTTGTTTTTTCTTAACACATAAACCCATGAGGATGAACAGACTATTAAAAAAAGCTGTAACAAAACTCGAGATGCTGGAGAGCAGATGGACCGGTGGTCACAGGCTGGAGCAAGCTGGCTTTGTCGCGAGGGACGGGGGTGCCAGGAAACAGCCTGCATCCCTGGCGAGACCCAGTCGGGTGGCACCAGGTGTCTCTGGAGTAGGAATGGAGGTAGTGCTAAATAAATAAACCAATAAAAACAGGGACTGAAGAAGGTGGCTCCCTGCCTGCCACCACCGCCACTGCCACACAGGCAGAAATGTAGGGCCCCAGCCCGAGGGAAGGGGCGTCGGGAGCACCAGGGACAGGTGAGGGCTGGGGGCAGGTGAGCCTTCACCTGACTGAATGCCGGACTGTGCTCAGTCCCCAGAGCTGAGGCAGAAGGACCAGAATGTCCTCCAGGCAGGAGATGGAGGGCCCTTCTTAGGCCATGTGATGGCCCCGGAGGAAAGAACCGGTTATCCTGCAGGAGGCCCATGGTTTTCACGCCTCACCCTCTGGCTTAGCGTTTCCAGTCACCCTACTTTTTTTATCCCCAGGATAGAGATTCTCAGGGCTGCTCCCCCACTTGCCCCCCAACCCCTGCCTGCACCCGGCACAGCTCCCAGACCCCATCAGCACCCTGCTCCGGAGGCACAGACACCCACCCAGTGAGGCTGGCCTGTGGGCCCAGGAGCCACCTCCTCACTGGCCAGGAGCCTCCCTGCCTCCTCCATGCTGCAGCATTCACACCTGCGTAGCCCCTCCTGGCAGGCAGGGGTGCTCCCCTCCTCCCCCCGGGGCATTCTGGGATGCCTCCCGCCTTGCTGCTGAGCATCTCTGCAAACCCTCCCCAGCCGAGGAGCTGCCAAGCCCTCCAGGAGAGGCTGCAGCAGGTGGCACCTGGGAGGCGGTGTGGCGTGGGGGCTGGGCACACGTGCCCGGGGCCGCACCCCAGCATCACCCTTCCAAGTCCTGAGACCTTGGGTGAGTCACTCAGCCCCTCAGAGACATGAAGGAATCATTGTAAACTGATTAAAAGTGATTGCCCCTTCTTGGCCAAGAGAATGGAAGGTGGGGAATTAGGTACTGCTATTTTTGTGACAAGCTTTCCAGTTTTAAGTTGTCATACTACTATAGATAATATCTCAATGGAAAAAATGAAATCAGAAAGGACAGAGAATTTCCAAATTGAGACTCAAAGCTGCAGGCCGTGTGGGCCTGCCAACAGAGGGGCCCTCCCTCGCCTGGGACAGGCCCCGGTTCCCAGGAGGGGCACCCAGACACGGGGCCCAGGGGTCGCGAATGCGAAGTTTCATGTGCCGCCAAGGGCCCCGCGGCACTTGAAGAAAGCCCGCACCACACAAGGGGGACCACAAATGCAACAACAGAAAAAGGTAAAGCCTGAGTAAATCAAGTTAATGGATGAAACAAGGCTTTTTGAAAATATCTAATCTTAGAGGCTTAAGAGAGGATTTCCCATCACATCTCTAAAGCAACACACTGGTGTCAGGCCACACTGCAGGGCCTTGGAAGTTCAGCTCCGGTACTCGGAATTAAAAGCCCCCACTGACGGGCACCCCAAGATTGAAGCACTGAGCTGGAGGATCAGGCCAAAGGATTCCTTTGTTCCAGAATGCAGTTCAAAAGGGCACACAGGTGGAAGGTTTGAGAAAGGAAAGAGTCTTAGAGGACAGATTCTAAGGTCCCACCCACTTTCTAGTAAGAGTTCCACCAAGGAGAAGACAACGGAGAAAAATAATCAAAGATAAGATTTTAAATTTCCCAGAGTATGAGAAGGACAAGTCTTCAGCTAAAGGACCCATGGAATCATATTTATTCTTTGACTTCTCTTAAGAAGACTCTTAAGAAGACTTCTCTTCTCTTACAAGACTTAAAGGGGAAACCCTTAGACTCTCCTAAGGAGTTGGCTCTCACTCACCCTGTATTCCCATACACATAAGATAGAAATCCTGACACCTTTAGCAAGTCCCCTTGCACGTGTTCTGTCACCTGGCCGTCCTATCATCCCCAGTCTCGACCCCTGAGTTCCGGTGTCAAATGTCTGAATGGCTACGATTTGCCCCTGCCACTTTGTCCCTCCAGTTACTGCTGCAGAGCGAAACAGCCACAGTTCCATTCACTGGGACTTCAGTCTGCGTGAGTTTGAGTGTGAGCACAAAGCCATTCTGCTCACAGTGTGCTGTATCGAGCGGTGTGCCTTTGCACTGGAATGTTCCGCTGGCATCTCATAATAACCGTCCCGTGGATCCTTCCCACCAGACTGTGATGCGCTTCACAGGAGATTTTTGCTGCCCATCTTGGTGTTGACCTTGGCCCACCTCAGGGAGGAGCCCATGTGGGCCCACGCAGACCTGGGTAAAGCAGCGTGGAGCGGCTGCGTCCATCCCCCGCCCCCCATCTCCAAACTCACACCACGCAGTCGACATCTAACGTGGAGGTCGGTCACATTCACAGGACAGAGTTGATCTCTTGACTAAATACAAGTCATAGAAATGTGTTGTTTGGCCCACATGGTACTTATGTTTAAAGATTTTAATTAGTTGTTGGAATAGCAGGCAAAGGGCCTGCGAGGCAGCAGTAGTGACCGACCCCGGTACAGGGCAGGCGCTCACCCGAACCCCCGGGCGCCAACTTAAGTCGGGGCAGAGCACCGCCACCCTGTCTTCTGTGTTGAGCGTGGCAGAGACTCACTTCACCCTTATCCACCCAAGATCTTCATTAAGCACCGGCTGGGCTTCAGGCACAGGGCCAGTCAAAGGGGAGGAAAGGCAGATAAGGCCACAGGACGTTAGGGCAGGGCAGACCTTCGAGAAGCACTTCGCCTTCATCAACTGCCAGAGAAAGAAATAAAAACTCAGCACTGTCCAGAGCCTTGCCCAAGGGCACACGCCAGAACCAAAACCCAGGGCTCTCGACGCCCTCACACATCGGTGCGTGCGGTGCATTTCATTGCACTCATCCTAATCCTGTCTTCGGAAATTGCAGCCAGATGAAAGGTCACCTGGTATTAAAAAGAAAACAATTCAGTTAGTAAAAAGGTCGGGGGCAATTTTTTAATACGTAGTACTTTGTATGACCTCGGTTCCTTGTGAGCTGTCTTGTGGAGATTAGTGTCCTGCTGAGAAGGATATTCTGTGTGCATAGAGACGTGCTCACTCACTTTTTCACATCTTACCTATTTTAAGGGCAGGGGGATCTTTGCAAACATCACAGAATTCAGGCCGAGAGAGGCATGTGCACTGCCTAGGGCCCCTCTCACACTTGGAAATGGGCGCTCCTTAAGGTCCGAGGGTCCCCAGTGGGAGGGGCTGTTGCTCAGAATCCTGAGGAGAATTCCTGGTCATTGCCTCCCCGTATGTCCCCATGCCCAGTGTTGGTGAGGGACGGGGGGCTCCCGGGACCCCTCGCTCACAGATGAAAGCCATTCTGCTCTGGACTGTTCATGCGCCTCTCAGTCCAAACTGGACCCAGCACCGCCTTGGAAGGAGCTGGAAGTGTTTGTTGGGGTCGGCACACTCTTGTTAACAGCACAACAGGAACGAAACACAAGAGGCTCTGGAGTGCAGATTCTAAGGGACGAGCAGATGGGACAAATTGCATGGATCTGTCGATCGACTGCCATCGCCCATGTATCCGCCTATCCAAAGCAGCTGGGGTTCTCAGGGGCTTGTCTCCTTACTCTGCCCTGATGCCACCTCTGTCCCTGCTCTGGTCTGATCTGCTCATGCACCTACCTGCCTCTTCCACGCTGTCTTCCCCAAAGCTTCCCAGTCTCGGATTAGAAGGTGTTGGCTTTGCTTTCCTAGAAACCCGAGGCCTCTGCTAATGGTCAAGTCCAGATAGCCGAGGTCTCTCATGAAGGACACAGGAGGAAGGGCCTTTGGACGTGGGAACCAGCTGACAGATCTGGGAGGCTACGCGTTGGGGGGCTGTGGCTGAGCCCCATCTACTAACTGGTCAGTGTTAGTTTTCCTTGTTCACTTAATCTTAACATTCTCTTCCAGCCAGGAAGAAAAGGTCACTCCGCTCCTGTCCTGCAGGGACACTGGGTAAACCCTCACTGCCGTCCAAGGCCCCACAGGCCTGCTCGGTTTCCTCTCCGCACTGAGCATGCTCATTCCCTGGGGCCCTGTGCGTGCATGCTGTTCCCTCATTTTGGAATGTCCTTCCCCGTCCTCTGCTGGGAGCGGCTTTCCCTGACCCTCATTACCCCCAGGAAGACTTTTTCCCCCTTGCTTTGTGCTTCCAAACTAGTAGCTTCCTAGACCACTTATAACACTGCATCTGGTCAGCATCCACCCGTCTTTGACCATGACCCCTTCCGGAGTAGGTGCCTCTTGAAGGCAGGGGGAGGGGACCATTCCAGCAATGCTTTCTTATCTCCAAAGCTACCACGTGTAAAGTCGCACTTCAAAGTGAGTAAGAGCTTGATTGTCACAAATAACAGCGTGGTCTGGGAACTCACCCCTGGGGGTGCTTTTCAGTTGGGTTGTTTTCTGAAAACCTGTCTGATTTCTAGGGGGTCTGTCTTTAACAAGTTCAGGAGATATTTCTTCCTCTGATCATTGTGAATTTCCCACAATTTCACTGATTTCCCATCATCAGAGCAAAGGGAGGGACTCACAATTTTAGTAGCTAGCACCTCCCTCCCATTGGATTTCTAGAGTAATAACTTCCTCTACTTTACTTAGCCTTAATTACAGTAGATTAACCACGTGCAAATAGAAGTATGCACGGAGTCTCTCATTTATGCTACGAGAGAGAGTGGCCACAATAACGCCATTGTTGAAGCAGGGTCAGGTTTTCTTTGCCATGTGGACTACTGCACACTTGCAAAATAACAGAGCTAAACGTTGCCCCATTGGGCCAGTTGGCTCAGGCACCCTGGTAGAATGCATCAGGTTGAATAATCTATTTGCACTTTGCACAAAATCAGACAATAACAAGAACAGAATTGAGAGTACAGCAAACCTCAGACCCCAAGTTATTAAGATGAAGAGGGAATATTCAGATTTTCCATCCCCACCACCTCTTCTCTGCCCACCCAAGGTAATCCCGTGCACGCCGTCCCAGTGCGGGGCTGGTGCGGAGAAAGGCGTAGAAGACCAGTGCAGAGAGACACGCCCGGAGACCTGGTTGGGTGGACACGGGGGACAGGTGGGAGACACCCCAGCAGAAGAGATTATTGCTGTAGGGTCTGAGTTTAGATCCCCTCGACAGCTTTAAGAAGCCCAGCTAAGGTTTGGAATTCCCTTTTAATTACTTTTTTGGCCACAAGACTGTGGTTCTTTGACCGCAGCGTTGCCCACGTGGGCCCCGGGACTCAGATGGGCCACAGAATTAGCGTGCTCCTGGCTAGGTCGGCGGTGGTGTGCATCTGCCTAAACATGCCTCCTGCACGCTGCGCAGACACCTTCTTACAGGAGGGTAATTACTGCGAGGATGCAAAGGAAAGTAGGAAATGACACACAATCTATAAAATAGTTTCTGAGAAGAAATAGATCCCTGCTTGGCACAAATAAAAGGATCTTTTCTGCTGCCAGAAGAAAGTGAAGGCTGGTCTTCTGGGCTGTGAAAACCTCAAAGTTTTGCCTGGAGGAATTTCCTGCTACAAGAGAATTTTGAAAATCTTGACTTTGATCCGCCTTGTTTGATCCATGGGAAGTAATATCGACAATATTTCAGGGCGAGCAGAGAACCCCATTAACCTGCCATCGCCGTGAATGATCACTGCTGCTTAAACAGAGGCAGGCATATTTAAAATGAGACAGAAGCCTCAACCAGAGGCACCCCATGAGCCCCAGGGGGCGGGCACAGAGTCACTCCCAATCACCAGATGGCCCTGCAGGTCTTCAGAAGCTGACAACTGTGCAGACCGGTGTGGGGGGCGGGGCGGTTATGCGTGCTCAGCACTGGGGGCGGGTTCTAGGCCACCTCCGCCCGCTCCGTCTCCCCTGCAACTGCTGATGGTAAAACCTGTTTTGTATCTTGAGAATGTTATTTGAACCAAGGTTTCTGTGGCTAAAAAAAAAGTGTTTGAAAACCACGAGTAGCCCATCCATCTGCCACTGTGGACAGCTGGTTTCAAACAACGTGTAAGGCGGTTCCTTGGAACTCAGAGCACTTTTCTTTCTCCCCCAGAAATAATACGAACGGGAGAGATTGTAGGTAGGACCCTAAACGCGTCCACAGCAGCCTGGTTGTTGCCCACTGTGTCCTGGGCAAAGCAGGAAAGGTGGTGGAATGCCCCTGCAGATGGACGTTCCAGAAGCAGGAGGCTCCCTGTGGCTCTGATACAGCACAGAAAATGCGGGTGACAGTGACACCGCTACTGAACACGCGGTGTACGCCGGGCTGCCCTCTGGGTGGTTCACATGTGTCCTCGTGGGTGTTTTTAATCAGAGAGGACCCTACCAAGCTCTGTGGGTCCGGCACTTCTCACAGGTTTTCTCATGCAGTCTTCTTAATAACCCGGTTTACAGACAAAACTGAGAGGAGGTGGTTAATTTGTTTCCATTTGTTCGTGTTTCGAGCATGTTTTCCATCACCTGGTAGGGCGACTCCCTTCCTGCAGGGGGCCCCGCCTGGGCCCATCCCTGCACGTGTGCACTCTGGGCCACGATGCGGGGGCAGGGGGGGACAGGCCAGGTGGGCAGCCGGTCAGCAGGACGGGGAGAGCCGGCAGGTTTGTCTCCTGAGCCTCCACGTGTCAGCTGTGGCAGCCAGGCAGGTAGCGTGACGTGTCCGAGCCCCACACCCCGCACCCACTTACCGGGGTCAGAGGAGGGTGCATCTCCCGAGGTTCGGTGAGGATCAAGGAGGACGCGTTAAATGGCTCAGCACAGTGATGGCCGTGGGCGTTACCATAGCTCGGATCTGTCCCCTGCTGCCCCGAGTCACTGAATTGAGGACTAAAAGCCTCACCTCAGACACGATGGACTCTGGGTACCACGTAAGACTTAGGGCACCTTCTAATGATTTCTGTACCACAGGCGGCAAACACGAGGCGCACAGGCCGTACCCGGCCCTCCACCTTGTTTTATCCGGCCGGCACCTTGTTTCTGCCCGGCAGCAGCGCCGAGCTCTCCCTTAACTGTTAAGGAGCAGTTACATTTATACAGTCCTAAAATTATATTCGGCCCTCTGAAGGCAACCGAGAGGCTGATGTGGCCCCCCGTGAAAATGAGTGTGACACCCCTGCATGTAGACCGAGTTATGTAATCTAACGTCACAATGGTAAAACCGTAATCGTAATCTAATGTCACAATGTGACATCCAGGGTAACAGCGGTGGTGGGGAGAGAGCAGATTCAGCCCCACAATCGTATAACTGAGCCTGGGCATACTGAATCCTCTCGGTTCTTTCTAGAAGGTTCCAGAAACCCCTAAAAGAAGTGAGCTGGGCCTTGATGCAAACACTGCAGAAGGATGGCCACCTCAACCTTTCCGGACTGAAGTCTGTAACAGGGTGGTGAATGCAGAGGCCCAGGCGCGCGGTCTGGGTCACAGCACCGCAGCTGCGGACTTCTGGGCCGGAGTCCCTCAGGTCAGGGACAAGGGGTGGCCATGCAAAGCCCTGTCGAGGGTCCATCGGGTTTGGGCATGCGCAGCAGCCCTTCCCCAAAGGCCTGGCGGAATGCGCTTCTCCTGAAGGTGTTAAGTTTTTCCTTTGTAAATGTTTTGAGTTGGGGAAAGGGAAAGCTTACTTCAAAATGGAAACTTGTTTTGTGACTCCATGAAAGGAAAGATTGGAAAGGGACCCAGAACCTCCTGGCAGGGAAGTCGCTCCTTGAGTAGGATAATCAATGGGTGGAACTCTCCAAACACTGCAGGCTACAGCAGAGAAAACTGGGGCTAATGTCAGCCCCGCCCTCCAAAAGAGGTACGCGTGCAGGCACTGTGTTATCAATCACTATCGAGGGTTACGGCCCACAATTGACAAACAATGAAATATTCAGACCATCTCAACTGTAAATTCCATGCACCTTTAACTTCAGTGTGACTTCCTATTTCGTGCAAAATCCACTGTTTTCATAATTTGCAACTCAGTAGTGTCAGAATATCAGGCTCTGAATAAATGCGTGACTGCAATTCAAATCAGCAGGGTCGCTCACCTCATGGATCAAAGAGTACTTCCGACACACACGTGTGGGCAGGTGTGTTTCCAAGACAAAAGTGGAACAAGAAAGGTGGATGTCGGCACGTCACTCGTTTATCAGCGATGCGAGCGACTTCTTTGCTGAATCAGATAAAGTTTTGTAATGCTATAAGAATTTTTCCTCGACCCTTTGGTACTCTCTACAATGTAACTGCTGCACACAACACATTTTTTATGTTGGACTGTATTATTAACATTTCTCCTTCACTTTCTTAAATCAGGACCAAAAAACCCAAAGCAGTAACTCACACCAGTCCTGTGGTGCAAATGCTCCTACCACAGCCTTTGCCGGCCACCAAGGTGGTGGCACTGGGCGCCACGCTAGACGGAGATGCTAAGGAGGTGTTTCCACCACACAGATATGACATGTAAATATCTTCAAGAACATGAATACGAGTGACATGCGCAATAGCTGGGAAGTAATGAGTCTCGAGTATCCATTACCTTGGACTATACTATACTAAACTGTATATATAACTTAATCTTCAATATGAATTTTTTTTTTAGCCAGCTCACAAAAATCCTTGAAAACTTAGAACCAACTAGCAGGCTGGTACAAGGAGGCCGTCACACACTGTCAGACACACACACAGTGAGGGGAAGGCAGGCAGGAGGCCCCGGTGAGAGGCAGGGGCTGGGCCACTGCTCCCGGAGGCGAAGCCGAGGTCGAGGTGGGAGCGGGCGCAGAGAGGTGAGCTCTGGCGGTGAGCAGTGGCTGTGGAACGCCACCGCGACCAGGAGCAGGAAAACCAGAGACGAGCCTCTCCTTGCCCTGGGTTACCACAGGAAGGGGTTGCATCCTTCCCTTCCCGACGCCTGGCTCCCTCTTCTCGCCAGCTTAAAGACCACAGAGAGGTTCACTGTGAAGCCCTTTCCACATCGCTCATCCCAGCTGCCCTGACAGCTTCAGCCTCTAGACTCCCTGGGAACTACAAGCCCGCCAAGGGCAGGACTGTCGGGTTTCTTGCTTTGTCCTCAGGGCCTTGCCTGGAGCTCGGCACTCACCAGGAACTCACCAGGTATTAGAGACACCAAATCAAGTGGCTAATTCCCAGCATTGCCTTATCTCCACTCCGGCTTCCTGTTCGGATTCAGGTTGCAGATAAAAGGTACAGGTGTATCCCAGGGCCCTATCAATTGGGCAAACTTCGCTGGGTCACCTTTCAGATGAAAGAAACCACAGGAGGAGAGTTTCAGCATGAGGTCACCGAGGGAACTTCTTGGGCTGGGTCCCCTGGTCTCAAAGCACTTTTGTTCATTCATTGATTCTTTCGTTCACTCAATCACGCTTCACTCATTCGACAAGTTTGCCCTCGTAAATCCCACGCACCTGTGACTTCCGCGTGACCTCACACTTGTGCCCGGCACTGGGTGACCGCCCTGTGTCTGCCCAGTCACTGGCAGAGCCAGAGGTGCAGAGGAGTCTTGCAGAGCCAGCCAGACACGGCTTCTGATGCCGGGTCTTTCCTGACAGCCCGTGAAGCTTCGGGTGTGTTTTTCAACCTCCCCGAGCCCCGGTTTCCCTCCTAGTGGAAAGGGCAGCTCAGGTTTATCTTTCGGACCTCTCGTGAGGCCCCAAAATGATGAAATACCTCAGACCACCAGTGCCTAGTCGGGGCTCCATGTGTGTGTGTGTGTGTGTGTGTGTGTGTGTGTGTGTGTGTGTGTTCCCAGCACCCCGCCCGCCTCTGCCACACCTCGAAGTGCTTTCTTCCACTTCCTTTTCCAAAGCCAGTTCTCTCTTCCCTCTTGAAAGTGTTTGGAAAGTTTGCCCCGGTGTCATTCAGAGCCCCCCTGAGTGCAGTGCCCAGACCACCAGCACCCGTCACCTGGGGAGCCCGTTCAGATTCAAATTCCTGGGCTCTGATGTAGTTCCATAGAATGGGAGCCTCTGTGGGCTCAGCAGGCAGCTTCGCAAACACGCTCGGGAGGCGAGAACACCTGCACTCGATCCTCCCCGTCTCTGAGAAGCCCCTTGGCGGCATCGGCCGGTGCCAAAGATCGAGACATGGCTGGTGGAGCAACCAGGACCAAAGAGGGTCCAGAAACGCCCACGTGCTTAGCCAGGAGCCCCGAGGGGAGGGAGCAGAGAAAGTTGTGTGCCTCTGTTTGCTCACCTGTACAGGGGGCAATGGAGTCCACCCCTCAGGCGTCGACGCGATAGACGTGTTAACGCCTGGCACGCAGACAGGTGCTGAGTAGGTGCTCCACACGGTCCCTCCTTCCCGCCCGATGTCCCGGAGCAGCAGCGGCCCAGGCGGTGGCCGATCCCCGCCCAGCAGAAGTGCGCAGTCCGGGTCAACTCAGGCAGCCCTGGCAGCCACAGTCTCCCGAAGCCACCCACATCGATGCTTTTTTTGTCCGCCTGTTACACAGGGACTGACACAGAAGGTTTGCATTTTCCAGGGGGTGGGAGGGAGAGTAGGAAGGGGCCAGGCGCTGGGGGCCTCCGACCTGGAGCTGGGGACCAGCAGGCAAGCCTAATGTGGGCTAGCAGAGGTGGAAGTGACAGAGGCTGGCCAGGGACAAGGGGGACTTGTTTAAGACCCAGCTCCTTGGCCTTCGCTTGGACCAAGGCAAGGCTTTAGTCACTTAGAGCCATAAAAACGGCTGGGAAGCAGGGAGGCCAGGAGTGCTGGGAGGCTAAGCAGCGGTCCTGGTTCCAGGCTCCGAGGAGGGGCTGCTGCTCACGGGGGAGTCCAGGACAGGGAGGCCTGGGGAGCAGGGGTTCTCCTCTGAGTGGATTCAGTGGCTCCCTGGGCAACGCACAGCCCTGACTGTTCCCTACGTCCGTCCTCACTCCCCCTTTGGCTCCTTTCCCTGGACGTCACTCAGGGGACCTGGGGGCAGGGCTGGGTCGCTGTGACGTCAGCAGCAGCAGGAAGCGGCCTGGGGGGCACAGACACGCCCCCACCCTGACAGGCCTTCTGGGAGGTGCTGGGAGGAACTTACAATGAACAACATCAGCTTTACCACGACCTGCTGCTGTGTCATCACGGGAGCAGGAGGACAGGCACTGCTGGCCGCAAACACAACCACTTGGGGGAAATCAACTGCCCCCCCACAACAAAAAAGCAAGAAGGCATTTGGCAAGTGTTCCTCGCCTCTCACGCTTCTGCTCTGGGGTTTCAGACAGGCCTGGGCGAAGCCCCACAGTTTGGAAGCCAGTTGGAACCCCAGAGGCTCAGCGTGAAGCTCAGCGTGCAAATCCGCGTCTCTGGTTCTTTTCAGAACTGCAGTAGCTTAAGGCGCACACTGTTCCTTCGCCCGATTGCTTCCTCCCAGTGCCAGTCCAGCCCCTTCCCTGCCCTCCCAGGACATGGCACGGCGTAGCCCAGTCATAGGAACCAGCAGCCCCCTCCCCCCTCCCCCACACAGCAACACACATGCTTCCATTTGGGAATCTGTGGTCCAGAAGATTCTCAGGTCTTGTCTCATTGTCCGGCCCTGCCCTGCTCTCCAAGAACGCCCTCCTTCAGAGGCACAGCTGACCTAAGAGCGTGTCTCGGTGCCTCCGGACTCTCCCTGCTCTGCTGCCTCCGTCCGCAGAGCCTGCCTCCGTCCACGCATCTGCCTGTCTGCTGCTGATGCGTTTGTTTCACCCGAAGACATCCCGACCCCCGCCTGCCTTTGAAACCTGGTGTCCCGTGTGCTCTCCGGTGGTTTATTCAGGTCACAGCAGAGAACAAGCATACCCGGCCGGGCCTTCACGGAGCCTCTGTTCTGGAGAACAAAGGAGCAAACGAAAGCGTCAGGACAGGTGGTTATTGGTGCCTTGGAAGACACAGACCGTGCTCGGCGGTAGTGAGAACTGGCCACTAGGAAGGCTTCCCCGAGGAGGTGGCGTTGCGGCCGAGACCCGGAGTTTGAGGAGGCAGACACCCTGTCATCCTTAAAGCTTCCCAACCTCTTGTACCTCATCTCCGCCTCCTCCGTCACCAACCCTTTATTTCATTCACAACTGCATGTGTGGCGGAAGCAAACTGGCAAGGCTCTGGATTCGGGGCCCCTGAATCCCTGGCCGGTTCCCATCCCCCCAAGATCCTGGATCCAGAAGGGGTGGGTGGGGTAGGTGCCCCAAGGAGTTCAGCCTAAACCCCCCCGCCCCCCCCCCGCCCCCGTGCGGCCCTGCTGACTGGGGCTTCCTTTCGTCCCCTCATGCTGAAGCTCCCTTGTTCTTCCCCGGCTCTCCCAGTCAAGTTCACACCCACCCCCAGAAATCCCAGGAGAGAAGAAAGAGCAGCGGTCTGTGGCTCTGACCACACCTGTGACAGCGCGGCCTCGGTCCCAGCACCAGACCACCCCCCCGCCCCCGCCGTGGCCTGGCCCTCTCAGCCTGGTGCTGGGCTGGGGTCGGGGCCCCGCAGCCCCCGGAGCTCTGAGCCTGTGGCTGACACTGTTCTCCGGCTCCCATCCCGTCCCAATATAGGAGCATTTGTGCCCCGGCTCCCTGCCCAGACGACAACACAGCCCACCTTTGCCGCATCTCCCCATGACACCAAATGCAGAGGGAACACTGTAGGTCCTCAGAAACGAGCTGAGTTGCCGCTCGAGCCCACAGGGCTTCCAATAGAACAGGGCTCCAGCCAGCCCCGCCTATGCCATCCACAGGCACTGGGGTGGCGACTTGGGTCTAACCACGCGGTCCTTCTTAGAAAGGGTTTCCTTCTCCCTGACACAGGCCACACACAGGGCTGAGGGGAAACCATGCAGTTCTCCTGATCACAGACTGGGGGTGGGGGTGGGAAGCAAGTACTATTATTCTCCCAATTTTACACGTGGGAAATGGAGGCTCTGAGGGGCTGAGTGACTCGCCCGAGGTCTCAGGACTTGGAAGGGTGATGCTGGGGTGCGGCCCCGGGCACGTGTGCCCAGCCCCCACGCCACACCGCCTCCCAGGTGCCACCTGCTGCAGCCTCTCCTGGAGGGCTTGGCAGCTCCTCAGCTGGGCGGGGTTTGCGGAGATGCTTGGCAGCAAAGTGGGAGATGTCCCAGAATGCCTCATAAAGCAGAGCTGCCCCCACCTGCCAGGAGCGGGGCACCCAGGTGTGAAGGCTGCAGCATGGAGGAGGCAGGGAGGCTCCTGGCCAGTGAGGAGGTGGCTCCCGCCCACAGGCCACAGCCTCTCTGGGCCCAGTGTCTGTGCTTCCAGACCAGGGCGCCAATGGGGTCAGTGCGGGGCGGGTCGCCGAGAGACACAGCCCTGTCCTGGGGGAGCTCCCACAGCCTCGGGGCTGGGAGGCCACTTCACAGAAGACCCCGGTCTTCCTGGGCACCAGTGTGAGGCGGCACAGCTGAGCAGGACACGCCCAGGACCTGGCCCTCAAATGGGAGTTTTTCTCACTGTGCCCTGGGACCTCCAGAATGCCAGCCAGCACCTTGGCGCGGCACCGCCAGAGCTCTAGAACACCACCAAGAATAATAATCACTACCGTTTGTTTAGCAGTCTCCAGGTGCCAGGCACTTGCTAATGCTTTGCATGCATCCATCATTTCACACAGTCGCCTGAGAACCCCCCACCCACCCCACTGCCCTGGGCGGTGCATTCACAGCCAAAGAAGCACAGCTGGTTGGGGGTGCGACGTCCTGAGGGCTGCACTGCAGGGCAGCCACGTGGGCTTTCACAGAAAGCCTGGGGCGGGAGGGGTCCACAGGGTAGGAGGGACCCGCGGACCTACTTCTCTGTCTCTCCACACACATGCACACACAGAAGAGCCCATTGCCCTGCGGAGCAGTGGGTAGTAAGCGTGATTTGGGTTGGACAGAAAGGCAAGAAGATCCAGATGGAGCTCCTCGATGGAGAAGACCATCACTTCCATCCATCCCATCCCCTCCACCCACAATGTCCTCAACTCCCTCTGCTTGGCCAATCTCCCATTCTGCTCAGAACCCCCCTCCCCTCCTGATGGCCTCTCCCCCAGCCTGGGTTGGGTGCAGCTCTCTCACAGGGCCTGTGCCCCAGCCACCTTGGCGCTAACACTGGAGCTCTGTAAGGCTCTGCCTCCCCACCCCCCGGCTCGTGAGGAGCGCTGTCCCTGAGTCTCACCCAGCTCAGGGCCCCGTCGCCCAGCCTGGGGGAGGTTTGTCGAGTTGCACGGAGGGAAGGGGTAAGCAGAGCCAGGGAGGAGGAAGAAGGCCGGGCTGGTGGGTGGTGACAATGCCTGGTTGCTTGGAACAGAGGGTCCCTTCAGGAGCAAGGGGGCGGGTGACCCTGGAGAGGACCTCACAGCCACGAAGGCTGTGGTTGCAGGAACTCTTGGGAAGGTGTCACAGCTGCAACCACATTTCTGCTAATAAAGTCTGGGCCCACGTGTCCCAGGCACCTCTTCTCTGCCGAGCACGGTGCGTGTTTACTTTGCCACCTCGGGCTGAGCTGACTGCAGGGGTCAGGAATGCGGCCCTGGCAGGCTCGGGGTGCAAGGTGAGGGCCGTTGGTGCGGAGTCGGTGGCCACACAGTCTGAGCGGGCGGTCAGGGCCAAGCTCTTGGCTCCGACTCCATTTCTTGCTCCTGCGGCTTTGAGAAATAAAACACTCCCTGATTTGGCTTGCCTGGAGGACAGACGAAGTTCGGGTCGCCTTCTAAGGAAACGGCCTCCTTAGATATAAACTCTTCACGCGCTGGTAAATTCTGGAGCTGACGCGGAGACCTCCAGGCCCGGGAGGTGGGCACCATGCAGGATGGAGCCAGGGCCTCCTCTCTGCGGGGGAGGTTCCTGGGCGCAAGGAAACAGTTCCCTGTGGCTGTCCCCAGAGCTTGCCAAACATTCTGCGTTCCACGGGGGTCTGAAGGCTCATCGCTGCGGGGCAAGAGGGCAGGGTGGGGGTAATAGCCAGCTGCCAATCTGGGCCACGGGAAATGTGGGCAAGGACAGAGAGGTCTGGAAGGAGCTAGAGAGATGGATGTGGAGGAGAGGACTTGGGCTAGAGAAAAGGGGATCACTCAGGAAACTGCACGTGACAGCGTTCTAATCCTGTACAAATCTATAAGCACCTTCGAGTCTCCAGTAGCCAATTTTACCAAGAATCTTTAAATCCAACTGCTGACATTTATTAAGCACTTGGACCTTAACACAACCCCAGGAGGCAGGGAAAATGCCAAAAGTTTCCCTACAGCTCAGCTAAAGACAAGCAAAAGTGAATCAGGAAAAAAATAATGAAGGAAGTTGTAGTTCTCACACATCTCGGCTTGTGGAACTCCCACATGTGAATGGTCCTTTTAACTCCTTACCGTCAGGCTGCGTGTCGGTTACTATTTCTGTCTGGGACAGATGATGAAAATGTGGCTTAGACGAGAGGCAACGTACTCGAGGCTGAGTGGCCAGGAAACAGGGGTCTAACTCTCTAGCCTGCGCCTTTCTCACATTTCCAATGGAAGGACGCGTCCGGCATCGTGTCCCGGGGGGAGGGATCCCACCCTGCACCATACGGACTTGAGGGATTACCTCTACCTTCCCCACACCGAGGCCACTTGCTCACTGTGCTTTCATTCTGCGTGCCTGGGCTGAGATGTGTCCACACCGCCTGAGATGGGCTGAATGATGTCCCTCTCAAATTTCTATGTTGCAACCCTAACCCTCAGGAGTTGGGTGTTTGACCGTATTTTGAGATAAGGTCTTAAAAGAGGTGACTACGTTAAAATTAGACATTTAAGGCGGGCCCCCATCCAATGGCTGATGTCCTTAGGAGAAGAGGAGATTTGGACACGTGGAGAGTCACCAGCAATGTTTACAAGCAGAGGAAAACTCACGTGAAGGTGGCCATCTACAAGCCCCGGAGCGAGGTCTCGGGAGAAACCACACCTCTGGACAGCTCTGTCTCGGACTTCCAGGCTCCAGAACTATGAGAAAACAAATCCCTATTGTTTACGCCCCTTCGTTATGGCGGCCCTAGCAATCTAATCCACCACCCTAACCAGACACTACAGGACCACAGACACCTATAAAGGAGCTAAGGAGAAAACCTATGGACAGTGCCAAGGGTTGGACAGGCTGCACAGCGATTGGAATTCTCATGCGTCACTGGTGGGGGGTGGGCAGTTTCTTATGAAGTTAAATATTCCTGTGTGACCCACCAATTCCGTTCCTCGGTGTTTACCAAGATTAAACGAAACTTCTCGTCACACAAAACCCAGGATATAAATTAAAGCAGCTTCATTTGTCATCACCCCAAACTGGAAATAACCCAAATGCCCTTCTCTGGTGAAAATCCTGTGGTATGTCCATACGCTGAACCACCACTGGACGGTGAAAAGCAATGGTGATGTGATGACTGGGACAGATGTCGAATGCACACTGCTAAGTGTAAAAAGCCAGTCTCGAAGGCTGCGTTTACCAGGTGACTCCACTTATGCAGCATCCGCATCTGCTCCAGTTCTGTAGCGCGATCCCTTCTGCCTGATCCCGTTTCTGTCTGTAACGGGGAAGGAAAGGCAAAACTGCAGGGAGGAGACACAGCCCCAGGGTTGCCACAGGGCGGGGCTGGGAGAGCAGCTGGCGACGAGGGAGCCTGAGGAGATGTTTTGGTGAACTTGTTCCGTATCTTGGTTGTGGTGACGGCTGCACAACTGCACGCCTAGAAGTTTCCGCCAAAAAGAGCACAATGAACTGTGTGTAGAGTTATGTAAGTCAGCAAAAACGAGGCTGAAGTCAAAACAAGAACAAAAACAAGAACAGCCCCTGCAAGGCCAACTATGACCTACTGCAGCGTTGGGGGCAGCGGCCCCCTTTCCTCCGTCTAGCGCCCATCGGTTTGCCGAGGCCTCTCCCGTGTGTTCTCCTCTTGATCTTCTGCAACCTGGTAAGGCAGGGCACTGAGTAAACCTGCCTCATTTTACAGATATAGGAGCAAAATAGGGGTTCAATGGCTGTCCTCAGATTTGGCTGCTTGTCAATCCCGACTGCACACCCAGCTGGTCTGATCTGGTCAGACCCCCTCTCGTTACCACTCCAGAAGTGGCAGCCCCCCAGGGCCCTGGGAGAGACCTGGAAAAGGGAAATATCGGGCAGGGGGATGCTGCTGGGGGGGCCCTCCAACCAGAGCTCCCCTGAGGCCAGAAAATTCTGTGACTCTGTGATGTTAACTAACTGTGGTGCTCATTTCTCCATATATACAAAGATAGAATCATTGTTGCACACCTGAAATTAATACAATGTAGGTCAATTATACTGCAATAAAAAAGAAATCAAGCTTCAAAGTCAGACATTTTCCCCCTTTTCCTCTTTTCTTCCCTAGGGAGACCACTCCCACTCGCTGGGCTTCATTCAGTTGGAGATGCTTGGCTGGTCATGGCCCATGTAATTCTCACCACCTCCCAGAGAGCAGGACATGACTGCCTCCCATCACAGACCAGGAAATTAAGGTTGAGAGGGGTTAAGGGATTCGCAACAGGTCATGTGGTGGGAGCAGGACTCCGGTTCAGGTTTGCTGGGAGAGAACGGAGGCCAGTCTTCCCAGTCTCCAAAGTGGGAGCCATCTACTGCTGGGCCAGCCGATCTCCAAGGTTAATGAGTCCACAGGGGCCCACAAGCACTATCTGAAGGTAAACAAGTCAGTATCACCTCCTGCTTAGGGTTCATGAATGACTTTTTCTCCCAGGGGGAGGGAAGGGTGGAAATCTACACCTAACTGAGCCCTGGCAGGGGCTCAGGTTTTCCCGGCAGCCTTTGCTTCCAGCCCCCTGGGGATCAGGCAGTCCTGTTTCCAGGAGCTCCTCCCCCATCCGCAGGGAGCTGCAGGAGCGGCAGGTAGAGACAGAGCCGTAGGGGGCACCAGGTTTAAACCAGCTCTGACTGTTTCCCTCAATCCCGCTCAGAGGGATGAGGCCCCCTGCAAGGCTCTGATCCCACAGATCTTACCGCCTCCTGGGGAATTTTTTCACAGGGAGGTGGGAGGGTCAGCAGTGTGGCCTGGGGCCTTTGGGCAGGTTCAGCCCCAAGTGCTGGTGCAGGGAGGGGCGACAGCAAAGGTCCCAGAGCTGACGCGTGTGCTGTGAGGGCTCCTGAGTCTTACTAGGGAGCTCTGAGTGGGACGCACCACCGTGGGGCCTGGCCTGCAAGGTGGCTGGGAACTAAATGCCTCGGGCTGGGTCCGAGGTGAAGCTCCAGCAGGCCCACCCTGGGCGAGGGTGCAGGGTGAGAAACTCCGTCACCCTGAATGAGTGGACCTGAAACACCCACCTCTCAAAAACTCACGCACCATCTTCCCTGTTTCTGCCACATCCGCGTTCCACCACGGCTGCTATTTAATTTGTAAATTAAGTCTCTTATTTTATTCTTTACTGATTCTCAAAAGTATCTGCAGAGGTAAATGGAGGACCCAGTATCCATGTATTCTACGTGGAGAGTCACCCTAGGAATAAATACGAGGAAAGCTGGTCAGCAGGGAGAATGAAGAGTCCACAGCTACACACAGGGGCAGTGCGGGAATTCCGCACAGTGCCGGGCCAGAGAGGCTGGCCGTGGCGGTTCCGCGTTTGTGGCTGCTGTGAAAACAGGCAAATCTGACCTATGCTCTTAGAAGTCAGGAGAGGGGCCACCCTTTGAGGAGGGGGGAATGGGGACTGGAAAGGGACAGGGCGTGGGGGCTTCTGGGAGCCCAGAAAGTTGTTTTCTGAATTCAGAATGAGCAAATTCCATTTCTTGATCTCAGTGTTGACTCCACAGCTGGATCAGTTTGTGATCATTCACCCAGTTTAACACTCATGGTATTAAACTTCAATATTGAAAAAAAAAGTTAAAAGTAAATAGAAACTCAACATACTGGGGGTGCTTCTTAGATTCTAGGGGGAAGCCCGGGTGGGCTCAGGGCTCGGGTCTGCCCCCTGTTGTTAGAAAGAGGGTGTGACAGGGGCTCCCCCTCATCAGGAGGCTTGGAGGAGCGTTGTAAAGGAAATGACTTTTTCGAGGTGTGATTTCACAGCTTTGTCCAAGCCCTTGGGAAAACACTGGAGGATGCTGCTGGTTCCCAGCTCCAGGTAAATGATGAAGATGAGATCAAGGTGGAGGGCTGGGGGGACGCTGATGGTGTGTGCGGGGGAGGCAGGCGGACGGGCGGGGGTGGGGATGACCAGCAGGTGTCAGGGCTGCACCCTCCTTCTGGGAGGGGTCTGAGGGTGGAGGAAAGCTCCCGGAGCTGCGGCTTCGGGGGCCTCAGCCTGTGCGGGACTGGCCGGGCCGGCCAGCTGTGCGGCTTTGGGCTGCTTACTCAACTGGATCTCAGGTCTGGCCTAGAAAGGGCACTGATAATGCTTCCACCTTCCCGGGGCAGGGTGAGCCTGTGGGAGGAACCCAGTTCCCCAGTCTGGGCCTCCTAGATGCCCCCACCCTCCCTAGATTCTCTGTGGCTCAGAGCAGAAAGGACTCGTCTGCCCACTCTCAGCCTCAGCAAAAAGCCTCACCTGCAAGGGTGGGCCGAGGGCCCCAACGCCACGGCGGCCCAAGGGGGCCCTGACACGGTCAGACCCACATCCGACCCACCAGCCCTCAAGGCATCAGAGCCCCCCCCATGCATCCTCCGCCCCGCTCTGGGGGCCTCCTCGGACAGCTTTAGTATTAAACGTTAATGATTAAGCCTCGGGTTCTCCATTAACCCGTCTCAGCCGGCCTCCGGGCCGCCTGGGAGCCTCCTCCTTTGAGATGCCACATAAAAATGATAGATGCCCCTGTCCTCTGTCTTCCGGGATCCGAGGGTCCCTTGCCTTTAAAGGTGGTGTCGGAACACAGAAGCAGCGGGAGGCCCAGGCTGGAGGGTGGGGTCTGAGTGGGCAGTGGTGAGGGCTGCCTGCAGAGATGAGCGCGAGGGGGTGAGAACTGGGGTGACGGGGAGGGGTGGGGCCCGGGATCCCAGGCCGCTGTGACTCGAGCGATGGCCCTGCACACTCAGGCCTGGAGAGGATCTGGGTCCCCTGTCTTTGCTCAGGATTTCACTGATGGCTGTAACTACCCGCCACGAGAAGCACCCTTCATCCGTCTCCGGGCCAGGCGTTGGCCTGAGTGCTGAATGAGAAAGATGTGGGCATGGTGGACAAATTCCGAATTCTGTACCTAAATTCCTCAAAGGGGTGGGGGGCAGGGGGGCTGTGGGAGTGTTTGGGGACCAGCAGCTTCAGAGTCACCTGCGACCTTGTTGGAAATGCGGACTCTCACGCGCACTGGATCGGAATCTGAGCTTCAGTTAGATTCCCAGGTGACTGGAGGGCAGGTGACCGTTTGAGAAGCCCGGTCCGGTGGCCAGTGGTTCTGGTAACAAGAGCCCCAACACTGGGTACCATGTACTGAGTGCTCATCGTGAGCCAGCCGCGCTCTAAGCACCTGCTGTAATCGTCCCGTCGAATCCTGACTTACAAGGGATGCACCAGATGGGCGCGTCGCTTTGCAAATGAGAAGGCTGAGGTCCGGGGGGATTTGGTGCCCCGGACGAGGTCACGCCTGGAGGGATTAGAAGTCCAGGCTCGCACGAGCTCACCTGCAGGCACCCACACAGAAACCCCTTCCGGGGTAGCTCCTGTGCGTGCCCATCGCGTTGGGGCCTGCTCTGCGGAATAACCAGGAGCCGACCCCTGGCCGCTGCGTGTGCACCCAGCTGGGATGGCTTAGTAGCAAGCACGCTTGGCCGCAGAAAGAGGCGGTCCTCCTGTCCTCCACCCCCACCCCCGTCTGCCCGAGAGAGACACGTGGCACCTCTCCTCTTCACACTGCAGCTTTCAGGAAGAAAGAGCAGTACTGATGTAAGCAGCCCCAGTACACACGTACTGCCCCCCAACCCCCCTCAGTCCTCCGTGGCTCCATGAAAGGGTTAAGTTAGGGCTCAGCCACTACATAAATCTGTGTTTACCTGCTGCAAAGCAAGCTATTTAGGTTTCTGATTTACAGTCCTCGGTTTTCATAAAAGTCAGTCATTCCCAGTAAAAGAATGTGAGTTAGATTTATAGGATCTGCGTTAGTCTTTAAAGCCCAGAGCTGGTCTGTGACTCACCCTCCATAATGTTTTTGCTCTAGTCCGGAGATACTCATGTACAAAGAGAAAGATTCAGATCTCTGCTCTAAAAAATAAGACTTTTGGGGGGAACTAATTATAATGGCGTCAATTGTGCTGTGCTCGTAAACTTGCTGTCAGTGGGCCCCCCTGGAGCCTGTTTCGCAGGGGTTTTATTCTGCAATAAAATGCGCTCTGGTTTGCAGCTTGGCATGTGAGACCTCCACTAGTATGAGCGAATGTTTTTTCCAACCAAATTATTAGGAATAAACAGCCCACCAGTGGAAAGGCAGAAAAATTATAAGCAAGGAAAATAAATCTTGGAATGTTTGCGTTCGGTGACTTTTAATAAAATTGGTCACTGAGCCCAGCAGCCCAACAGGCAAAGTGGAGCCAGGCTGGTATTTTTATTTCAGTTTGAGTCTGTGCGTTGCCAGTGTGAAACGGGGTCAAGGAAAGACGGCACTGGGAAAGGCTTTGATGTCTCCCTGAAAAATATTTTGTGCTGGGACTTTATGGTGTTCCGTGTCCCTCTCCCGCTCCCCGCCCTCAGCCCCCAGCTGGACCAACGGCATGTCACCCGCAACCATCGCACATAATAAAACGTAGCATCGGCAACAACCCCCGTGCCGGCTCGCTCCCCTCCCCGAACGAAGGCCAAAGTCAAGGCACAGTGTGTTCACAACACGAGATACAAGTGCTGACCCAGGCGACCGCATACGATTAAAGGGGATGGAGGAAACCAGCCTCTTCAAGTCTCTCCAAAGCCAGGCCGAGGTGAGGGGCCCAAGTGCACGGGCAGGGGCAGAAAGGAAGGTCGCGTGGACTGGGCCGACGGCCAGTTCAAATAGAAGCGGGTTAGGAGGGGAAGGTTGGCCAGCGGGTTGAGAAGCAGAGAGAGAGAGATGAGCCCAGAAGAAAAGCGAGTTCTCCCTCACCGAGTGTGTGAGGGAGAAAGGTGGGAATAGGTGTGTTTGCAAGGGCTTTACTCCAGTTTCAGCGTGGGCACGTTAGAAACTGTGTTATGAAGTAAGAGTTCGAGTTATTTACTTTCGGGCATGGTCAGGGAAGCTTTACTGTGGACCTCCAGGTGCGTGCTAAGGCCCCAGCGACACATGGGTGAATGTGACTTGCCCTTGACTTTTTCCCGGACTCGTGCTGGAGCAGATGAGCGGACAGAGGGTTTCAGTACAAAGGGGCAGAGCACAGAACCGCCCAGAGCTTCCGTGTGGGGCCCGTTTGTGTTCCCGTGTGGCTGAGACAAGAAACCCTGTTGGCCCCCTCTTTCACTCACCTTCCCCTTCCCCTCAGTGCAGGGCATTACGGTAGGTGGGTTCTTCGGGGCTCTCAAAGATGAACAAAATATGGCGACTGCCTCCAAGTTCAATGGCACAAAGACGTATACAGATCACTCCAGTACAGCATGTAGAAAGAGATGAGGGCCATCAATCAGAAACCAGGGAAGGCTTCAGGGAGGAGGTGGTGTTTCTATGGCTCTTGAGTCAGCATTAACTTGACATGTAAAGGTGAGGAGCAAGGATAATCCAGGGAGAAAGAAGAATGAACAAAAAAAGTATAGAAGCAGAAGTGTGCTGGCCGGTTTGGAAGACTGGGGAGCCCTTTGTGGGTGCGTCATGGGACATGCTGGGGCTCTAGAGCCCCAGAAAGGGAATCCGAGCCAGGTTAGGACAGTCTCTTGCCCTTGCTGGGAAATCTAGATGTGGCTCTGTGAGTATCGGGGGGCTTCCCTGACCCACCAAGGATGGAGCCTCTGTCCTTATTTGTGGCCCCAGAGTACCCTCATCCTCCCTCCCTATTAGAGCACTTTTCACCCTGTAACACAATTTCATGGTGTCTCCCCTGTTAGATCCCGAGCCCTGGAGTCTCGGTCACTGTCCAGGTGACATAATCCCTGTCCCCAACATAATGCCCAGCACATAATAGAGAGTCAAGAAATACCATGTGCAGAATGAATGAAATGGAATTTTCCTGAGGATGAATTAAAGGCTTGTAGCAGGGACTGATAGCTTGGACCTGGGTTTCAGAGAAGTTAGACTCTGGGTCTAGGGAAGACGGGAGCAGGGAGAACCAAGAAGCAGAGATCTCTTGGGGCTGGCAGGCAGCTGGGAGCTTGTGGTCCCCGGGGAGTGGTGGGAGTGGGAATCGGAAGGGATGGGGGAGTCAGGATGCAGAGAAGTTTGGAGATGCTGGTGATAGGAGAAGCGCGGTGAATGAACAAATGAGTGAATGGATGAATGAATGAAATTGGAGATGCAGTGCGTTTGAAGTGGGCTCATGACTCCAAGTAGAGTATTTGTGGCAGTCAGGTAAAAATTTAGCGCAGGACCGTCTGCACAGGGAGTTCCGAAAGAGACAACACAGAAAGGAAGCCCAGATCAGAACCTGGGAGGGCACCCATTTTTAGGAGATGAAACACCAGACACTGAATCTGAAATTCCATTCTCTATGATCTTCATGTCTTCTACCTACTTTAGCTGCAATCACTTTGTACTCACAGTGGGTCAGCCAATTTTCCTTTTGACCTTGTTTTGATCTTAAAGCTCCATAAATTGGAGGCCTCCCCGGGCATGTGAAATGTGCCCCCCTCTGGCACATTGGGAAATAGTCCCGCTGGCAGGAACCTTGAACCTTGTGTCACATTGTGATGAACGGTCCCGGACCACAAACAACCTATCCCTCCGGAGCCCCCTCTCATCAGCTGTTTTGCAGTGGACACGAATTATCTGCTGTGAGAACATCGGACGGCAGGTGCTGGCGGCTCACATGCGGGAGCTGGTTGGGAGGGTCGTGCATGATGAACAGAGGGGCTGGGCCTCAGAGCCCAGGAGCAAAGGAATAGAAACGCGACTGACTAAGGTCAGAAATGACAGCGATGAGAAAAACGGTGGCCAGGACGGAGTGAAGGACAGGAGGTTATAAACCGAGGGAGACTGGCCTGAACTTGAGCCTGGGAGGAGAGAGAATTTCTGGACGTTCTGAGTGTGCGAATCAGGAAGGCAGAGTGACTGAGAGAGAAGGTGTCACCTGGGGAGCCATGTCAGGCTGCAGCCAGGACCTCCACCCGGACAACCAGCCAGAAAGGGCCTGGTGTGCTTGAGTGCTGGAGAGAGCCCAGGGAGCCAGCCTGCCTGGGAATACACTAGCGTAACTTGGAAGACAAGACAGGTTTCCGTTAAGCTGGACCCTGGGCCAGGGGCTGCCTCTCACCGTCCGTCCAGGCCCCATCTCTGGCCCAATAGTCCTTCCCCCGGGCAGGTTGTGTAGGATAACGGGAGGTCACCAGCTTACCTGCCCCCAACCCCGAAGGAGAATACAAAACAGCCTGCCCTCAGCTCCCCAGTGGCGGTGTCGGAAATTCCCTGGGGTGGCCTCAGGTCTATCCCCGATGTTGCTCGAGGAACTTCTGGAAACTCTGTCTCAAACCACCTGCTCTGGTCTCCATGCCATGCTGCGGTCCGCAGAGGCCGATGAGATGCGCTGACCTCCCTCTGCAGAGGGTGTGTTTGCGTTCGTGGAAGAAGTGCTCTTGCAGGAGGAGCCTCCCAGAGGTGGACAGCAGGTGCCCCGACCACGGGTGGGGCCGGCCGAGGTTCACGGGCCAGCTGCGGGAGTGGCGGCTCCCTGGAGGACGGCGGAGTCTGGGACTCTGTCCTGGCAGCCTTGAAATTACCCTTCAAGGAATTTTAAAAGGGATTTTTGTACACATACCATAATGCTTACCATTTAAACCATTTTAAACTGTACCATTCACTGGCCTTCAGTACACTGACCTTCAGGATTATACAGCTGTTGCCACTACCTAGTTCTAGAATGTTTTCATCACCCCAAAAGGAAACCCTATCCCCTGAAGCAGTCACTCCCCGTTCTCATCTCCCCCCAGCTTCTGCTTTCTGGACATTTCCTATAAGTGGAATCATATGATACATGGCCATTTCTGTCTGATTTCTTTCACTTAACGTAATTTTTCAAGGTTCATCCACCTTATACCATGTGTCAGAACTTCATTCTTTTTTACTGCCAAGCAATAGTCCAATGTATGGACATACCACCTTTGGCTTATCCATTTATCTGTAGATGCACATCTGAGTTGTCGCCACCTTTCGGCTATTGTGAATTATGCTACTTATGCGCATTTATGTACAAGTTGGTATCTGAACACCTGTGTTCAATTCTTTTAGTCCTGTACCGAGGAGTAGAACTGCTGGGTCATATGGTAATTCTTAGTTTAACTTACCGAGGAGTTGCCGAAGTGTTTTGTATAACGGAATGGCTACACCATTTTATATTCGCATCGGCGATGTCCGGGGGTTCCGCTGTCTCGCCGTCCGCACCGATACTTGTTATTTTCCTTCGGTTCGGATTGTAACCATCCTAGTGGGTGTGAAGTGGTGTCTCACTGCGCTTTGATTTGCTTTTCCGTAATGACTGTGGGTGTGTTCATTGGCCGTTTGTATGTCTTCTTTGGACAAATGCCTAGTTGAGTCCTGTGCCCGTTTATTAATCGGTTGTCTCTTTATTATTGAACTGCAAGTGGTTGCTAAGCGGTTTGTACGTACTCTGGATATTAGACTCTTATCAGGAATATGATTTGCAAACAATTTCTCCCACTCTGTCGGTTGTCTTTTGCTTTCTCACTGGTTTTCTTTGATAGACAAAAGTTTGCAATTTTGATGAAATTCAATTTACCTATTGTTTTGCCGACTGTGCTATTTTGGGTCATATCTAAGAATTATTTAATAAATCCAAGATCATGTGTTATGTTCTAAGAGTTTTGTAGTTTTAACGGCAACCCGTTGTGCGTCTCCACTGATATGAAATATCCAGAATGGGCACATCCAGAGACAGAAAGCGGATTAGGGGTTGCTTAGGGCTGAGGGGTTAGGGGTAAGTGGGAGTGACTGCTGATTGATACAGGGTTTCTCTTTTGGGGCAACAAAACTATTGTACAGTTGACTGTAGTAATGATTGCACAATTCTGTGCATTTACGGGAAACCATTGAACTGTGTGTACAAAGTATACGGGCAAATTGCATGGTACATACTTATATCTCAGTAAAGCTGCTACTAGGAAAGAGCAAAGCAAGGGTGCAGCCAGGGTTTTTCTGGGTCCAAAGCCGTGCTCCCCTCTCAGTAATAGTGGGTCCCCACCTTCCCTTGGAAGATGGATCGCCGGTGAGCTCATTAAACAGGCAGATGTTCTGGCGCACTCCCCACAGTCCAATTCAGTAGACGTGGTGAGGCTCGGGGAGCCTCCATGCTCAACCAGGTGAGTCCAATGCAAGCGGCCTGAGGCCACACCTGGAAAACCACTGCCCCTGCTCTGCATAGTAGGACTTCTGCATCTCAGAGCCCAAAGTGGGCATCTGTCAGTGACATTAGAGAAAGTGGAGATTGCAGAGGCCAATTTTCTGTACAGAGTGATTTGGCTTTCTGAGGTTGGACAGAGAGGAAGGAAGGGAGGAGAAGGACAGAGACAGGAAGCTCATGAACCGGGAGACGTATCACAGGGAGGGATGGTGAAGGGCTGGGTCAGACACCCATCCAAAGGAGGGTGAAGCAAGAACAGGAACATCAAAGGTTTGTGGAAACTACTCCAGAGGAGAGAGGGAGCAAATACTCAGACATACTAGCCGAGTTTACCGCCCACTTGGGGCTTCCGGGATGACTTGCTTCATGTTCAAGTGGAGAAAGAGAATGTCAGTGAACTCCAGGTAGCGTCAGTTCCCTGGGCTTCTTTGAAGAACTAATCTGAAGAAGCTTGGAAAGCACCCAGCAGTGGGGGTTAAATTTCAACCTTCTTGTGCTGTAACATCTTTGCTCCCTTCACCTCCTTCTTCAGGTGGAAATGATTAATGCTTAAGTAACTTTGGGTATTGAATAATGTTTATTCAGACTGCAAGGGAACAAGATAGGGCTTAAAAATGAGGTAGACGTTTTTCTGTGAATGGCCCAGGCTGAGCCTTTGAAAGTCAAGTGTATTCCCAATTGCGCAGTATAACAGAGAGAGAGGGGCCAGCGGGTCAAAGGGCTCCCGCGGATGATCAATGGGCAGAGACGTTAAGTGGAGCTCAAATAGTCTCATGAAGCCACCTGAACTGAAGCCCCGGGCTATAAATATTGACTGGGGCCTGAATCGTTCTGAGCATGTCTTAGGTCTTTCGGTGCGCCTTTCAACTCAGAGCCTGGAGGGCTTTGCAAATAAGCTTCTAAAGCTCTGCGCAAAGAGACAAGTCATGTTCCCGTGTTCCAAACTCTCTCTAGATGACGCCAGCACCCCCTTAGAGGTAAGTGGAGACTGGCGAAGGACAGGAACCCACACGCAGATCAGGGTAACTGCCCCTGGAGGGGCCCACTCTCTTCTGTGTGTGGGGGTCTTCCGGGTAGTCGGCTCCAGGTGGCCTGTAGTGATGGCGGACAGGGCTCCAACCAATCCAAAACACACCCAGAGACGTGGCTTGGCAAGCTACCATTTGATCTTAAAATCTAAAAATACACGAGCAAAAGCAGGGAAGAGTTAATTACTTATGCGTCTTCGTTTTGCTAGGATACACTAACAATCAGATTGGTCATCTTGGAATCTAAAGATTAAAGAAACCTACAGTCTCCTGCAAAGCAATGGGAAGCTATCATTTTCTGGGTCCTGGGTGGTGGGCCCACGGGCATGTGCTTGTGCGGCACTGTAGGGAAACAGCCCTCTCCTCTGGGGTTGGGGGCGTGTGGAAGGGAGAGCGGAGGGTCTCTGCATGCTCTTCCCACCCACCAGTGCCTTGGTCTCTGGTTCCGGAGGGGAAAGGAGTGGCTTTCTACACTGAGAGCCCAACTACCTAATTGCCAGTTATTCTCACCAGAGTGCAACTAGCTGGGACTCAGGCCCAAGGGGGAGGGGGAGGAGGGATGCAGGAGGCTGTCCGGAGCTTCTGAAGGGGACTCCAAGGCTGGGAAGCACTTGAGACCCATGACTTGGCCTGTACTCATGGCTTTTTTAGAGCAAGGAATCTGAACTCCAGAACACCGCCATTTTTAATTCCTTCATATTTTGAGCATTTACATTTTTATCCCCAACTCTACTCCTTTCAAAACTTTTAATAAAGTGATATTTGAAAAATCTCAACCATGCCCTTTGAGCTAAGCAGAATTTTCCCTTTGTATGGGCATGTGGCATCAGCAGAAAAGAAGAGAGATTTAGGAGACCCAAGCAAAATAATACGGAGAGGTCTGCGGAAAGGGATGGACGTGGCAGTGTCCTCTCCAGAGCTATCAACCCCCGGCTGCCCATCTGTTCGCATCCCTCTGCAGGTTCTTTTTTTAAAATATTGAGATACAATTCACACACCATACAATTCACATTTTAAAGTCTACAGTGTCCTTTAGCATGTTTACAAAGTTGTTCAACCATGACCACTATCTAACTTCAAAATATTTTCATCATTTGTCTGAAAAACCCTATACGTGTTAGCCATCACTGCCCAACCCCTCCAACCCCTCCAACCCCTCCATCCCCTCCAACCTCCCAGTAGATTAGACAACCAATAGTTGACTTTCTATCTCTATGGACTTGCCTGTTTGGGGTGTTTAATATAAATAGAGGCATACAATATGTGACTGTTTGTGACTGCGTCCTTTCATTCAGCATATTGTCGCCAAGGCTCACCCGTGTTGCAGCGTGGATCAGCATTTTGTTCCTTCCTATGGCTGAACAACACTGGTCTGCATGAACACGCCACATTCTGTTCGCCTGGTCATCGTCGAGGGACACCTGGCTGCTTCCACTTCCGCACTGTTGTGAATCAAGTTATGAACATCTGTGCACACCTCCGTGGGGTTTTATCGGGGATTTTACTACCCCCTCCCTGCAGCAGCACCCAGCTTCAGGGCACATAGCGTGCAAAGAGGCACACGCCTCACAGGGCTCAGTCTGATCAAGACGGTGGGCAGAAGGGAGGGCACTTGGATTTACTGAGTGCCTACTGTGAGCTGCAGGACATATCCCAGTAATGTGTGATACATTTTCCTTTTACAGAGAACACATTTACAAATAAGAAGTCAGATTTTAAAATATTAACTAAGAATACATAGCTCTTGGACACAAAATATGGGTGACTTCCTTGGTACCATGGGACCATGTGCAAAGATATCTTATTGAGGACAGAGGTCAAGTGTCCAATGATAGGCTAATTCTTCAGAATGGCTGATCAGAAAGTTTTATTGGTGTAGAAATTTGAAGCCCACAGATGGTATCTGACTTTCTCAAGATCACAGAGTTGTAGGTGGCAGAACATGGTTTCCGTTTGAGAAGAAGAGAGCTGGAGGTGACCCGAGATGTCAGGAAGACTTCTGTATCGAAGTTATGCCACAGTAACAAAAGGATCCCCAAATCTTATTGGCTTGCAGCAATGACAGCTTCCTTCTTGTTCGTGTGGATTGCTACAAGGTGGCCACTGTGGCTCCGCCCCACACATCTCATCCCGGGACAGGCCCTGAAGGAGAAGCCTACAGTTGAGATGTCGTGTTCTCTCGGCACAGGGAAAAGGACGAGAGGCAGAGCCGTGCCATCGACTGCTCTCGAAGCTTCTCAGACATGGCTTCTGTCACATCTGCTCGTAGTCCGTTGGCCAAAGCATGTCACACGGCCAAGCCTGCAAATGTCCGCTAGGGGTCACGTGTCCATGCATGGGGATGTGTAGTCCTCCTACAGGGAAGGCAGTAGACGAGAACATTAATGCGGTCCCCCTCAGCTTCTAGAAGGCAAAGACGTAGTTATAGTCTGCAAGCCTTGCACTGCTGGAAAACATTCTTTCATTTAACAGATTCTTATTAAACATCCCCTAACTGCCATTTACTCTTCAAGGCCCTGGGGAGCTAAACTAAACATATTCTCTGTCCTTGTGGAGTTTACAGCTGAGAGAGAAAGACCGAGATTAATTATAGAGGCATATGAACAATGGTGGAATTCTGACGAATGCCACAGAGGAAAGGCACGTGGTGTCACCTGTATGTGCAGTGGCCTAGGCAAGGGGATCGGAGAGGCCCGGAGCCTCGGGCATCACCGTGGAGAGAACTGGCCTCCTGGGCCCCGGGGTGACGCACGCCTGACCTGGCCGTGGCCGTGGGTTTCCCTGTAACACCATTGTGTATCAGTAGGTGGGTGCCCATGAAGCTGTCCGACACAAAGGTGTGGGAATAACCAGCCCCGAAGGTGGGCAGGGGGCACCTTGTGCTTTATGGAGGGAAGGGGGAGACCCATGGCTAGAGGATCAAGATGGGTGATGATCCCGAGAGGTGGCTGCTAGCTGCTGTGTCAACAAGGTAGGGAGTGACAAGAATATAGTTTCACCTTTCCTCTCCAGGTGTCAGTTTTCTCATCTGCCGAATGGGTGTAATGCACATCTGACTCACGTGGTGGGTGGTCAGGGGGTGGAGGACCACGTAATCCACAGAACCTATGACTACAACCTTCCCTGGCAAAAAGGATTCTGAAGATATGATGAAGTCAAGGATTTCCAGGTGGGAAGATGAGCCTGGCACGCCCGATTCATCCTAAGGAGGTCTGCGATGAGGGAGACCAAAGGGCCGGATCAGAGAAGGAGACGGGAGATGAGCAGACACAAGAGTTATCTGAGGAAGGGACCAAGGACCAGGAAATTCGGGCAGCCTCCAGAAACCAATGACGTCGGGGAAACATTGTCCCTCTATCCTTCAGAGCAGACTCGGCCCTGTGACGGCTGATTTTAGCCCGTAAGACCATGTTCGACTTCTCAGCCACGAAACTGTACAATAAAAACTTGGTGTTGTTGCAAGCTGCGCCATCTGTGATCATTAGTTACATCATCAGCAGGATAAAGGAGGACCTCGGGTGCACAGATTCTTTGCCACTGCTGTCTAGATGGAGATCGGAAGTGTTCGGTTGCTCAGGGGCAGGGTGGGCTGGGGATGGCTGCCAAACTGATGGCGCGTCCCTGACTCCCTGTCTATTTTGGGCCCTCCACAGGTAGATAAAACTCCCCAAGTTCTGGGTGCTCAATCACTCCTCCAGCACCCACTAAGTCAGGTCTACTACCCCTCCCAGCAGAGGAGAAGTCAGAGGGACAGCAAGAGGAGCCCCTCCTCTATCCTTAAGCCCTGGAGTCTCTAGGGGGTTCTCGGCCCTGGTGTCACATTAAAGTCACCTGCAGAGCTTTGCAAATCATTCGGTGAGGGGGCCCCTCCTTCAGAGATCCAGAGCGGCTGGGTGGGCAACGTGGCCCAGGCATCTGCATTTTCAGTGCTCCCCAGGGCGTCCAGCATGCAGCTAGAGCAGGGCCTGTCGTGCTGGCCACTGGAAGCATCGTTGACGCCGCCCTACTTACAGGGACGCTGGTGTCCAATTTCTCCCAGCCCCTGCAGCCTAGCTGGCGTCAGCAGTGCCCACTAAGCCCGCTTCTCCCAGACAGGCCGGCTCAACCATAAATTTTAATTCAAAACTTTTCCCTTTTATTATTTTCAAAGGCTCAAGGCCCTGCATGTGACGAGAGGCTTTTCTCACGCTGTGACCTGCGGAGAAGCAGAGCGTTCTCCTGGATGTGAGCTCCCCTTCAACGCGGTGCTATGATGGCAGCGGCCCCACCCCCTACACGCGCGCATGCGCACACGCACACCGCACCTTACGTGGGTTGTTCTCTGCGTCTCTGGATACAGTTCTATCCCTGTGCGAGGCCAGCGACTTGGCTCTGCTACACTCTGTGTGGCAGCTCCTCCTCCGAGGCCAAACGGAAAGAAAATCCAGATAATCGTGGATAATGTAAGTGCTGACAGGTACGGGCGCAGACTCCACCTGTGCAGCCGCCGCCTCAGTGCAACACATGTAACGTGTCGTGGCATGAATTATGGCTGCTCGGCGTCGGCATGAGCTCACCTGCATTCCTGGGTTGTTTTGATTCCTGACGCCGTGTGCCTGGGAGTGACTGAGCCCCTTCTGGCTGGCCTCCCGCCCGGAATAGTGAAACCCGAAGCTGAAGCCTTGTTTAGCACCTGGAGAGAATTCCTGGTTTTGCCCCTGCCCCGAATTCCACGGCCTGAGCCTGAGGGTGCAAGGGTCCATCCTCGAGGTCACAGTGCCCCAGGCAAGGGCCGCTCAGGGTCCAGGAACCCTCCGGAACAGCATGGCTCTGGTGAGCTAGGAAATCTGATCCAGCGGGTCTGGGGCGGGGCCTGAGAGTCTGCATTTGTCACAAGCTCCCAGGGGATGCTGACGCTGCCGGTGCGTGGACCAAACCTCGGGTAGCAAGGCCGGGAGGTTTCCAGCTGGCTCTGGATCTGTGTCCTTCAGTGGAAACATCTCTGGTGTATGGGCAGAAAAGCTACACAGGAGCTGTGGGGTGGGTGGCCAGCCAGCCCAGGGGTGTGACCCATTCGTGGGTATGACCCATCTGTGCCAGTGACTGACAAGTAGTGATGATGTCGCTCAGAGCGTTCAGTGGAAGGGGCTCCCTTTGTCCTTCCGTCTTGCAGCCTCCACTCTGCCGCACAGAACCCAAAAAACCTTCCCTCGCTGCATTCCTTCTGTAGTTCCTGTAGACTAGGTGGGGCCTCCCCACTTTCTCTGGGCTGCATGCCGGGTCCCTTCTCCCCAGCCCGAGCCCCCTGCCTCCATCTCAGTCCCTGACCTCTCATTTGCAGCCCCTCACAGCCTGACCCAGGGACACCCCGTCATCACGGGAGGCGCAGCTGGAAGTCGTCCCCTTTGTGTGGCTCCTGACCTTTAGCGAGAATGACCCTCGAGTTCCCCAAACCGCGTTGCACCTCGTGCATGCCCTGCTCCGGACCTTTCCCCGGGGTGCCGTAACTGTCTCCCTGCCAGCTTCTGAGCTCCTCAAGAAAAGCACCTGCCAGGCACGTGGTCAGCGTCTAGTCAATGCTTGTTTGGAGTATAAATACAGGGAGTGTCTAGTCACTCTGGCTTCCCCGGTGCCCAGGGCCACCTTTCCCTCCCAGGGGAACCCAAGTGCAGCCTGGTTCAGAACTGGAGGCGGCGCAAAGGGCGTTCTCCATCCGGGAGAGCAAGCAGAGCAGAGAACTGCTCGGGGATCAGGGGGGCTGATAGAAGGCCAGCTCTCCCGCCGGCACTCCCCTTCCACATGCTCTTTGGAAGGAAGGAGCCCCAGGTCTGCAGCGCAGTTCCCCCCCGGAACCTGGCAGGTGCAGGGAAACCTGCCGGTGTCAGGTGTGAGTGTGAAGCGTCCCCCTGACAAAGTTTTCCCTGGAGACTGGGGTCAGGCCCAGGTCCAGCCATCCCTCGAAGGCCATGGGGCCTGTCGCACCCCAGGCACTCGCTTTTGGGGAATGTATTCCGTGTTCTAGCAAACAGATTAAAATTCATCCCTGGCTAACATGGGAACACATTTTTAAATAAATATTAAAGTAGAGTGAAGGTTGGTTTTTACGTGTGATATTATGCTTTGCAGATGTATAATTGAACACCGATTCATTTCAGTTTTGTTTCTCCAACGCGTCTTTGGGGGAGGGGTCTGGGTCCTCAGTAAGCCCAGTGCCTCTAGACCTTCCGGCTGGGGTTGCCGGGGGTGGGGAGGGGGGTGACTGGCAGCAGGGAGGTGTTGCTCTCCTCATCTTTCATTATCTTCTTGGACAGCCCCCATGCTCAGCTCCTGGCTGCTCCTGCCTGCCTCCCAGCTGCAGTCTTCCCCCGAGCTCCAGCCTCTCCAAGAGAGAGGGGTGTGAGTTCCCTCGAGGACAGAGTGGGAACTCAGAGACAGACCAGCCCTTAAGCCACCAGGAAGTGATGCGGACCAAGAAATCAGCTCAGGGGTTTGCACTGTTCCTTGAGAGGGGCCCTCCAGGTGGGACTGCCTGGGCACTTGCTTCTTCATGACACTGTACAAGCCCCAAGCACTGTCTGGGGGTCCTGGCTTGTGCTAAGACGGGAGCTCTGTTCCCCAGCACTGCAGCTCCTACCCAGAGACAGTCCCTGCCCTGATCTCTGTCTGCCTCCCCATCACTCAGTGTAGGAGCCCATCTAACCAACCCCAGGTGTCTTCCATGCGGGCCCCTGCCAGATGCCCCCGCAAACACACCTGCAGCCTGAAGCCTCCTGACCTGGGCTGGGCCAGGCAGGTGCGCGCTCCTGCGGCCGCCGCCACTCCACATTCCACGGTGCGCCTCACCTCCGGGCTGGCTCAGACAAGCAGGTCCCCCGCCAGCTCCGGATGCACGCAGGCCTCTCCCTCTCCTCGGCTGGGCCTAATTGCAGCCTGGATGTGTCAGGAGGGACCGAGGAGAGCGTGTTAACAAGCCAGGAGGCTCCTGCTCTGAATTCTTTGGCACCCGGGACCCCTGCACCAAGTGTGAGGCCCAGAAGCGGAGACAGTGCAGGGACGGGAGCTAATTAAGCTGTAAGCCACCCCTTCCCCCCCACCAGAGTCCCAGTTCATTTGTAATTACGCTCTCTGATCTCAGTAGCGCCTCGGGCGCTCTGGGAGAGCTGGGAGGAAAGGGGGGAGCAGATGATGGAGTGGATCAGGACTTTTAGAATGGATTTTCATGAAACTGACATTTACATGGGTCCTGGAGACTCCGGCTCCCTGAAAAAAAACTGTGCCTAATCCAGCCTCCTTCTGCCACGTGACCTGAGGAGCTCTAATCGGCGGGCCTCAGGGGGTCCTGGCTTGCTTTATGTAGGTCAGGGGACCACTGTGTGGTATGACTCTGGAAAGTACCCCTTGCCCCTGCCCACAGAAGCAGCCCAGTTAAGCTCACTGATGCTGAAAATCCAGTAGCTCTTTAATCCTAGCGTTTTGGCGTGGAAGAAATCCACACTCTGAGTTTGCCTTAGCAGATGCTGCCCTCCGTGGGATGGAGGCCGAAGATGAGCCGGTCTCCGGGATGAGACCGGTGTGTCTCCAACTGGGACTTCTCACAAACAGCCAACAAGTCAGTATGACCTAACGCTGAAACTTAATTTTTCAAATGGGTAAACTGAGGACCAGACAGAGTTAACTCAAGGTCACAGGCAAAATGTGGCACAGTGAGGACTTGCATCCAAGCTCCCTGGCCTCAGATCCAGCAGCCCCTGCCGTTTGTAAGACGTGGAGTAGAAGGAAAAAGCTAGAAGCTGAGGATTTGTCAAGCCTCGTCCCATACAGGCTGGTACTGGGCAAGGGGGCCACGCACAGAGGGCTGGAGCCCGGATTGGGATCCTGTGGCCACCTTTGCTCGTTTCTTAACGTGTTGACTGTAGAAAGGCCCAGGCTGGGGATTTAGCCGTGCTCCCGAGGATGAATCCCAAGGAGACACTCGCACGCCGGTGAGCTTCCATCTGTTAAGCTCATCCCTGGGCAGAAACGGGCCCCGCTGACAGTGGGTTCTGGTCCGGGCCCAGGACAGGCTCTCCCAGGAAGCGGGGCCCAGACAGCCCCACGTAACCAAGGAGCAGCAGCTCATCTTTGCTCAGCCTTTGAAGAAAACCAGATAAAGCTGGGCTCCACCCAGGTCAGGCAGTGGCTATTTCTTTTAAAAACAAAGAAGGAGACAGACGAAATTCCTGCCTGAATCGGTTCACCCTGTCCCCATGGCCAAGCCCCAGGAATTCTGCCCTGGCTGGGAAGATCCAGGCCTCAGCACTTTTCTCAGCGGCGGGGACGTGGGCCAGAGGCTCCAGCCACGATGCCTGTTCCCTGAGTGGCAGCAGAGCGTGTCGGAGGGAGCTGGCCCGCCAGGGCCGTCCCGACCTGAGCATGAAGCGAGGGGATCCTGAGACTCTTTCTATTTTTATTGCAAATTATAAAATATAAACAACTGTGGCCTCGTAGAATTTTAATAAAAAGCTAACAGTTAAGGGACTTAGCCCTGGAGGGGTGGCTCAGTTGGTTGGAACTCCATCCTTTGCTGCGGGTTCGATCCCCAGACGGCGCGTACGGGAGGCAGCTGAGCGATGTTTCTCTCTCACGTCAGTGTTTCTCTCTCTGTCTCTCCCTTCCTCTCTCGACAAATCAGTAAACGTGTTCTCAGGTGAGGATTTAAAAAAAAGAGTTAAAGAATTTAGCTCAGTGCCTGGCATGAAATAAGAGTGCCCCTCCCCCAACACGGTCATTATAAAAAGTATACATTTCTGGTTATAAAGGTAGCTCTCGTTGTAAAGAAATTCAGAAAACACTGAGAAGTGCAAGGAATACAATTAAATTCATCTATAATCCATATCCCAGATATGGTACCTTGTGGATATATATATGTTTTTCTTCCAGTTGTTTTTCTACCCATAAACTCAATGTATCCATATCATAAACTGGAAAGTCGTCCTCACACATCACAGATAAAACATGTGCAGTCACAAACACAGGACCGTGCTATATGTATTGCGTAGCTATGGTTTTGCGGTACAGCATCTCAGGAACCTGTATTAACCAGTCTGTGTCGGTCATCATTTTTCACAGCTGCATTGTATTCTGTTACCTGAGCGGCCCCTCTCCAGGGGGCGTCCCTGCCCATAACTGTTCTCTCCCTTGCCTGATGATTTTCTCCGGATAATTCTCGGACGTCGGACTCTCCGAGCTGGACCTCCGGTACGCCCGGCCCACCTGCCCTCCAGAAGGAACGCGCCAGGTTTCCTCCCAAGAGCGTTCCAGGTACGAACAAGACACGGGCGTGAGTCCATCTTCGCTACCCCAGGATCCTTGTCTGTGGATTCGCAGAGAGCGCTGCACCGGGTGTGGCCCCGGGGCTGGGACTCGGTCAGTGAGCTGGGCGGATTGAGTCTGTTGCCTCTCGTTTTTCTGCCTGCCCTTCCTTCCAGCTGCAGGGAGGGTCGGACGGCTGCAGCACCAGTGACCACCGTGGGCTGTGGGGTGGAAGCCGCTCGTTGAGGACGATGGACCGGCCAGCCCGCAGAAGAGGCCCGGTCCCTGACTCTGGGCAATATACCCGCCCCGACCCCCTAGCTCTGGTCTTCTGAAGGAAATAACTCTCTTTTGTTTTAAGCCACTGTTTTCGGTTACAAACAGCTAAACAGAACCCTAATACAGACCTTTAAGTGTTATTACTTTTAATCCTGTAACAACATGACGTTTGTTCCAAATGAGGAAGCTGAGACACCTCGAGGTTAGATGACTGACCCAGGGCCATACACCTGAAGGGGGGAAACCGAGACTCCAGCCCAGGCGTCAGATTCGAATCTTGTGCTTCTAACAGCTATATTTTGTGGCGGAGTATTTCAGTAAATGACTGGCCTTCTTCCTTTTGGGGCTGACTTCCAGCTTTCTTCACTTACTGTTTATAAAATTCAGTCACTATTTCCCATTGGCTTCTGGAGTAGAGCCACCAGGTGGCCAACTGCAAAATGGGGCAGTAGCACCCCTGTGTGTTATATTCTCAACTCCTGTGGCCTTACAGGTGTGCAGACACACGTGCACACACGTGCACACACCGAAGGTCGCATCTCCATCTGAGGGCCGAACAGGCGTCCGCCTCACTCACCAGATGCTCTGCACACCAGTTGCAGATACATCCCATAATAATTGTGTCAGATATCACATACTTACCGTGCTTCCATTGTGTCCAAAGGGAACGTCGTTTGTCGGTCATTGCCAGTCCCGTTTTAGTCCTCTCTAAATCGAACTTCAGGTGGCATGTCTTCCCACTGGTAGAATAGCTCCTCCCACCTGGGCCCCGCCCCCGTGGTGTCCTGCTCCGATGGGCACACTCGGCCACCCGCCACCTTGGGTAGGGACATGCCTGTTCTTTTGTTGCAGACCATCGCACCGGTCAGGTAAGGCCGGACTATACTATAATAACTAATTAACCCTAAGACTTCAGTGCCTTAACAGAACAGAGGCTTATTCCATGCCCAGTATGGGGTGCCCAGGGGCTGAAGGATGTTGAATGGAGTTAGGGTTCCCCGTGGTCACTGGTACACCCCACCCCCACTGTTTTATGCTTCACCCCCGAAGAAATATGGCACTTTCTCTCACCTCCACTGGCCAGAACCAGTCACGTGGCCCCACCTATCAGCAAAGGGGCGGGAAAATACGAGGGGTTGGCCCCGGGATGCGCAGTGAGCAGGAAGCATCTCTGCTGTCCCCTGTGAGCGTCCACGTGTCCACAATCGTGACGCCTACTAAAGAGTATGCTGAGTCCCTTCCTCAGTCTTTGGGGAGGACAGGTGGGGAGTAAGCTTCAACTGATGGGAGAGTGCAAACGCATAAGGACTCCGTGGGCACCTCTGCCCCAGGGTCGGAGTGGTTTAGGGGTTTGATACGTAGTTGCAGATTGAGGAGCACTGACAGGCAGGGCCTGGGAACTGAAAGATGAGACGTAGTGGCCTCAGTCGGCATGACGACTGGGTCCATCTGGGTCCATCTGCCTTACAGGCCCGGAAGAAGCCAGGAGCAGTACCTGTGGTTCCCACCTGCTCGTCTACCCCTATGATCACCTCCAAGGATACAAGGAGGGAGATGCACAGATTAGGGGCTGTGGACAGAGATAAGCTCACACACAAAAAAGACATTCTTATGACATATATCTGAGTCCTCCCGCCTAAACACATTTGAATTTACTGAAGAGGTTTGGAAGAGAAAGGGTCAAGTTCTCTTTTTCATGGCTGGCCAATTCCAGCTAGCGCCTAAGGACCTAGTTGAACCAGGGGCTGCCGTGTTTTGGATCTGGATGACAAATCGATCACTCACTCCAGGACGTACTCGGTCTTTGTCTTCTGCCCGAGGCAGTTCGATGGCTGCAAAGAAGAGCACCATGTGCTACGGGGCAACGAGGCGGGCTCGTGGGAAAACACGCCACGTGAGTGATGCTGGTGCCGTGTGCTACGGGGCAACGAGGCGGGCTCGTGGGAAGACACGCCACGTGTGTGATGCTGGTGCCGTGTGCTACGGGGCAACGAGGCGGGCTCGTGGGAAAACACGCCACGTGAGTGATGCTGGTGCCGTGTGCTACGGGGCAACGAGGCCGGCTCGTGGGAAGACACGCCACGTGTGTGATGCTAGGCCCAGAAGACCTCGCCCTTCAGAGGAGCGCCTTCGAAGGCTGTGCATCTACTCCCGAGATGTGGCTGGGAGGACGCTGGCATCCTTCCTTTGGAAGTGTCTTCAGGCCCTGGGTGAGGTCCCAGGTGACAGCGGGCTCCATTACCGTTGTGACATCTCTTTCTCTGGTGCTGCTGTTCTCCTGCAGAGTCATCCGCTTCGTTTTCTGTGGAGTTGGCTCACAGTGCCCTCTGTGGGACCTCAGAAATCAAATGGGTGCTCGACAGAGGAAGAGTAGCCATGCCCAGGGACCGTCTAGAAACTGTGCGTGGCCCCTGGGGCGAATTTGAGAGCCTCCTGGTCTCACAGTGCCATGCCCTGGTGCAGAAAACGATGGCACGAGCCCCTCCCCCCCCCCCCCCCTGCTTCATAGGAGTACAGATGCAGGTGATGGTGGGCGAGCGAGACCAGAGCCCTTGGGGATTTGGAAGACCTTGGATTCCTAGCGGGCGTGGGCAGCCCCGCCCTGAGGGGTCTGACAAGTGCCCAGCAGACTTCCATCCAAGGCCCTGGGTGTGCCGAGCCTCCTCCGTGAGAACCTGGTCAGCTTTCCGTGGGAAAACAGGCCCTCCCCCCGGCCCCGCCCAGTGCCCGGGAAAATCTCTGCCCACCGGTGACCAGTGGGCTGTGACGGGCCCGACAAAAATGACCATGTTATTTTCAACCACCTGTTTTCTATCAGAAATTAATGTCTATTTTATTATGGAAAAAATACATGAAAGGAGAAAAATTATACCCAATGCCTACTGTTTTTTTTTTTTTTCAGTCTTTTAAAAAACGTATACAACATGTACAGGTTTCCACTTAGCATTACATCCTGGTCATTTCCTCATCTCCTTAAATCTTCATATAACAGCAATGATAACGGCTGTGCACCAGTCTCCCACATGGATGATAGCAACTGTACTTCCCGGACGTACAGACGGGCTAGCTCCCACAAAATGTGGAAGCAACCCCGAAAGTGGAAAACCTTTTCAGTGAGTCTCGGAGGTTTGATCTGACTGGGGAGCATTCGCAGAACCGGGAAAACACAGTGAAAGGATGTGGCCGCCCCAAGCTCCCGATGGACCTGGCTGTTCTACAGAGCGCTCCTGTCGGTGGGCGCGCCCGCCTGCGCCTTCACGGGCGGGATGGGTGTTCACGGCTGGTCTGACTTGCATTTTTAATCCATAAGTGTGAACACTTTTACATGCTGGCCGAATATTTGTATTTTCCCACTTACTTGTCGTCCTTGCCCGTTGGTATTGTTGGACGAGCCCTTTCTCATGGTTTTGCATTAGCCTGTCGTGTTAAGCTAAGGCTGATGCTTTGTGGTGTTTTCCGCGAACATCTCCCCCATGTTACCAGTATCTGGAGTTTTTCATGTTTCTGTGGTCAGCCCCGGTAATCTTTCATGTATTAACCTATTTCCAAGCAGTTATATCTACAAAGTCCTCCTCCTGAGATCTGAAATTTATTTATGTCTTCTATTTTTATGTTATTTTTTGCATATAACTGTTAAGTGCATGTGGAATTTATTTCGGTATATGGAGAGAGCTAGGGATTATCTTTAATTTTTCCCACATGGCTGGTCCTAACATCATTCACTGGCTGATCTCCCTTTCCTCGCAGGCCTGTACCACACTCTGACGCTTCGTCCGTATCACGCCTGTCAGGGTGTGCGCTTCAGGCATCCCGGTGCGGCGGTCCACCTGCTGATGGTTTCATTTGACGACTGAGATGTTACATCTTTTTCCTCAATGTTATAATATTTTTAATGCGCCTTTTTCTTTTCTCAAAGTCTTCTGGGCTGGGCCAGAATTCCCTTCGAAGGGGCATTGCAGGCTGTAACTCGCACAGGTGTAACTGAGCACTGCGCGTCTCAGCAGAATGTAACTGGTGTCGATCCGAGTGGCCACCCTGCCGTCTCGGGGTCAGAGTTCAACGTGCGGCTGTCCCCCACCAAGATGCTCTTTGGACTTTGCCCCGCTCATCCCGGCTTGTTGCTTTGGAATGGAGCTAGGGCAGAATGGAGACAGAGCTTGGGCCTTGCCCAGTTTCCCAACGACAGGAAGTTGATTTGTGGTCACCCTCTTCTTATTAAGGTGTCATTTGCTCTCGGCTGGAAAGCAATGACCCGCGTTGAGCTGCGTCCTTGTCACACCCTGACAGAGAGACCCCTACACGAGACGAGAGGCCGCTCACGGAGAACACACAGCACAGGCTTTGGGCTCGCTCTGAGCCTTATCAGTGCATTATCTCGGGTGCGCTGCGGTTACGCCATCTGCAAAACGAGGCTTCCAGGCGGGACACCTTTCCAGCTCTAACACGGTGCGACTGGCTGCACACAGCCCATCCCAGTCGTCAAAGAAAGCCTCACCCTGCCTGAGTTTTCCCCTGAAACCAGGGTTGGGCAGAACGTTTCAACAGCTCTGGGGTCAGACATCTTGGCGTTTCCTGGGACTTCTTGCTTTGTGAACGGCCCTTTCAGGATCCCGGGGAGAAAAGCGCTCCCGAAGTGTGAAGCAGATAAAAAGCAATGGCATGGCCGTACAGAAGACGGAAGTTGTGTTTTTTTCCCTCATTCTCTCATTAGTTTAAGTTCTGACTGATTTAAACATTTGTTGCACTTTTCCTGGAAACTTAAACGTTTCATTTGGAATACAGTCACAGAGCAAAAATTCTGCTGAGTGTATAACGCAAAAATATGGTTGCTAATGAGTGGTGCTGATTTAACAGGAAGTAGGGAAGAAAAATACAAATGTTGGAAGAAAATAAGCACTTTCACAATGTTTCCATTTGCTCCAAATCCAACTTCATTGCTTCAAAGGGTAGCCAGAAAGTTTTTCTCGTGAAAGTGTACTCAGTCTTCCTGTGGACCGTCTGTTTGCTGGCCTGCCAGAAATGGGTAGAAATGACAAATTTCCTAGAGCAGCTTCTGGGAAATCTGTGTTGATGATACCTCTGATGTTAAGCTCTTCATTCTTCCCTCCAGCAAAAACACACCAAATCACGCAACGATGCAGAACAGAGTAGTAAATTACTGCTTCTTTAATTTATTTAATACGATCTTTTAAGTCTCTGTGGTTGTGTTGTTTTTGTGTGAATGCCTTGGTGTTTTGGATATGTTTTGAGATCATTTAAGGAGGCAGTACGAAAACCCTTCCTCCCCACTAGAAATTCTGATTAAAAAAAAAGAAATTCTGATTTTACACCATTAATTGGCATTTTTCAAAACGCCCAGTGCCCAGTTTGAAGTCTACAAATAAAACACAGCCCAGATGCTGCGTTTGCACTTGCCTGCACTTAACACTTCGTAAGCAGTTCATTAAGCTGATAACACTTTAAACAGTAACCCTGGCCCTTTCTGACTCACTCAGCCTCCCATTGTCCGGAGCTACTGCACAAACCCTTCCTGGGCTGGGAACCACAGGAATTTACATTTGTGACCTGAGTCCCTTCATTATGGACACCTGGGCCCTGGCTGACTCAGTGGGCCAGCTCCAGCCTGCATGCCCCAGTGACCACACACAGGGACAGGCCAGGAGGGGCCCTGCACCCTGGCACTGCAGGGGGGACGGAGGCGGGGAGGAGGGGTAGAGGGAAGGACCCTGGCCCTAGGACCAGTCCAGCACAGCCGCAGGGGCAAGCAAGACTGCGTCTCACTCCGTCCCAAAACACCTCCCTGGGTTTCAGCACACTTCTTGAATCTCCCAAGTTACGTTCTTCTGACCAGAAACCAGTTTTCCAAGAGTAAACCTTCTAAAAGTAGTAATCCCCACTGCCTCAGCTCTCTCCAGAAATCCGGAGACCCAGGCATAGTGGGAGCCCCATCTCCTGGCATGAACCCCTAGGCTCTGGGCTGACTGTGTCAGTATAGCGGCAGCAGGCTGCCTTGGGCTCCGCCTACGTGTGCGTACTGCGCGCAAGAACAATACGAGGGCCCACTAACTGTGCTGGGCTTTTCCAGTGTGCCGAGATTGGTGCGAGCTGTGCGTGCTTTTCGTTCAGTTCTGCAACAGCGCGGGGCGGACACTGTCTCTCCTTTGCTGACGCCGACGACAGGCTGGTCGGGCCGCAGTCAGCCCGGAAGACGGCGCTCAGTCCCACAGTGCACTGGGGCGCAGGGCGCTGTGCTCCAGGAGCCTTTTCCAGCGTCATCGTGTTCAATCCAACTAAGGGGCGGGACCATTCCTATCCTTATTTTGCAATGGCGGCAGAAAGGCAGTGATGGAATTAGAATTCAAGTCCCTCTGTTTCTCAGGACGGGGCGCTTGGCCTCTAGGCTAAAGACAGGCTCCTGGGGTTTCACCCCCCAGGCTGCAAGAACCCGGCCCCTCTCGCCTCTCCTGCGGGAGATGATTTCCAGGCCCGTGGAGTCGAGTAACTGATGGCCAACTGATGGGTAACTGACCCGCTGCTGATTAACCTCAGCCTGGGCAGCGGTGAGACGCGGAGTGACTCCCCAGTCAGGGACACAGCGCCACCACGTGGCCAGATAGGGAAGTGCAGGCGAGGCCGTGGGCTCTGACCTCTATCGCTGGAGTGAGCTGGGCAAAAGGCAGGATGTGAGAGGACTTGTAGATCCTTTTGGGAACATCCCTAGTCTCTAGCTTAGGGTGCGGGCGCGTGTAGCCCCACAGGAAAGGGAATGGCCCAGTGGGGCCCTACTTGGCAGGGATTCCTTGGTCAGCCCTGAACTCTCAGAGGAGAGAGCAAGGCCCCCAGCCTCTCCTGGTGGACCCATGGGTTTGTCGTGGAGAAAGGAGCGAGCGCATCTGGCAGAGGGTCCCAGAACCTTCTACTCCTTTGGGGATACATGGGTTCCCGACCCCGGGCAAGGTCGTGTTATTTTCTGGAATTTAAAAATACACTTTTTGATTATAGTTGACATACAACAGTTATATCCGTTTCAGGCATAAACATAGGTCATATTGAATGAAGCTCATGCCACAATTCATTCATTTTATGGTTCATTCTTTCAGACAGCAGAAGTGTAATAAGCGCCTGCTGTGTGCAGGGGCCCGAGGCAGGTGCTGATAATACAGAAGGGGATAAAAGACAGTCAGGTGAGGCCCCTGGGCCCTCGCCCACAGTGTTTGAAAACACGTGAAGTAAGATGCACCGGTGCTATAAAGCAATCAGTTACAGTCATCAAGGCACTTTTGAAACTGAGATAGTCACGTTCTTTGTTGCTGCATGATAGAGCGACAGGCCGGCGTATTGCGAACCACATCCTCTCAAACGGGGATGAGCCCAGATGAGTGGCCACAGCAACTGCCTCGTGACACGAAAAGAGCTGCGATCTCCGTTGGTGACAAAGTCGCAGGCACTGCCATGTGTCACCTACGCACATAACCGAAACGTTCAATTTCTGTTAGAAGTTAGGGAAGATAATGTTATAGATGCTTCCCCATCCAAATCACGGGGCGCCTAGATTTTGTCCACAGATCTCTTGGTTAGGAAGCTGGGAGCGAGCAGAAAACCAATATAGATAAATAGGAGGAGCGTGGACGGGTAGCTCAGTGGATCAGAGCATCATCGTCCTGATACGCCAGGTTGGGAGTTCGATCCCTGGTTCGGGCAAATACAAGAACCACACGACAATCAACCGATGAAGGCATGAATGGGGGGCCATTCAAGCTGTGGCCCCCCAAGGCCGCACCCTAAGCTAGCAGGTACGGGCACCTCCGTTCCCACCGCCGGTTCCCAGCCCAGCCACAGCCCCACGGGCGGTGTTTGGGGGTGCGGCTGGGAGCTCAGGGCTGGGTCAGAGGTGGCCTTTGTAGTTGGGTACGAACCAGTGTGGCAAGCTTTCGGGGTGACGTCAGAGCTGGCACCGGCTAAGAACAACTCTGCTGACAAGAAGATTAATTAGACAAATATAGCGCCCATCAGTTATTGCTGCCGCCTCCTCAGGGGTCAGCTCTCGTCAAGCCTTTGCTGAAGACTTTTTTTTGTCTTTTTAAAAGGAAGCTTAATCTCCTGACAAGGCAGCCAAAACGCAGATCGTGGCGTGCCAGAAGAGCAGGTACATACAAGCAGGTTCTGGGGGAGGTTTCCTGCAGACCGCCGGGCCTCGGGCTGGCGACCTGGGAGCTGAGCGCCCAGCGGCTGCTTCCTCCTGCCTGTACAGACCCGGCCCCAGGAAAGCCTGCTGAGCCCTGAATCCTTCCTCACCAGGGAGGAGGCCCGCTGGTGAGCGCTCTCGGTCTGTTTCCCTCTCTGCCTTTCTTAGGTGAGGGTCCCTTGAGAGAGGCTGGCAGGCAGCCATGCTGGGTCTTCCCACCACCCATGCCTTCCTCCCTTTCGAAAGTCTTCTTTCTCCAGCAGACGCCTGCCCCGGTGTATTATGAGAAGTGGCCTCACGCATCATTCAATGATATACGTGGAGCTTGCTATGTGCCAGCAACACGGGGGATAAAGGAGCGATCTCCATACATCAAGCCCTTGCCTTGGTTGGGGGGCTCATATTCTAGAGGGGGAGACACAGCAATGAGTAAAATAAATACACAAATGAGCTAGTGTGTGCCTGTGGTAAAGGCCAAAAAGAGCCAAGTGAGGAATGTGGTGGAGAGGGCCTGGAGGTGGCAGCTGTTTTGGAAAAGGTGTCCCGAGGCAGTGAGATTTCAGGGAGAACATGGAAAGGTGGGAATCTGCCTGGGGAGAGAAGGACTTTTTTTTTTTGCCACAGGAGACAGGAATCTGACAGTGCCAAGGGAGGGGGTGGTCTGCAAATATCTGTTGACTAGATAAATGGAAAAATGTTTCCAAGTGGTGCTTTTTATACTTTAGTGTGAATTAAATTCTTTGGAAGGAACTTGTTATTAAAGGGTAGATTCCCAGCTCCGATGACTCAGATGGGGTGGCATGGGGCCCAGAAAGCTGCATTTTGACAGCCTTCCCGCTCACACACCCCTCTCCCCCTGAAGAGGGTGCTGCAGCTGGCCCACCGGCCCGGAGGCTCTGGGCCTGCCCCGGCAGCCGCCTGCACCTTCGCACTGAGAGGGGCGGGCCCTCCTAGAGCCCCACCTCCAGGCAGCCCGCTTGGTCCTGGATGGCTGCCTTCTCCTCCTGTCAGGCTGCCCCAAGGTCGGAGAAAGCCTTCCGTGGCCACGTCCCCTGAGGCCACCGGGGCTCTCAGGCCCAGCTGTCCACTTGGAAGTGACAGGTGGATCAGGCTTCCCTCCGGGGGGCCTCTGAACACTCCCTACAGGGGAGGAGGTAGATGGCATTCCAGGTCCTGCCCACCGAAGCCCCTCCTAGAGACTCCCTACTGCCCCTGGGCCCCCAACAGCCTCCTGGCCCCACATCTGTGATCTCTTGGAAGGAACTGAGAATTCTGCCTGAATCCGCTGTATTTTAGCGTCTGCTTCCATAGCAGGCGAACCTGGGCCTGGGGAGGGCCCACAGGCCCTGCCAGGGGCCCCAGGGAGCGCAGGGCGGAGGCCACGTGAGGAGGAGCATGGTGGTCAGCGCGGGGCGGAGGAGTTGGCTTTGCTGCCCCTGAGGCCGTCCTGGAGGAGGCCCCGCAGGAGGGTGAGACCTGCTCTACCCTGGGGCCAGCCCCGTCTGTAGGAGGGAGCATCCCTGGGGCTGGGACGTGCCTCCCGGGGCCTGTGTCCCGTCCTCTCCGAGTCCGTCTTGAGTGTCAGGGTCCCTGAGCCACGCGGGTCTGGGTGGCCTCTCTCCTGTGGGCGACGGCAGGCTGGAGCTGTGGGCATGGAGAGAACTTGGACACGTGGGGCTGGGGGCACACACTCACGTGCACTCACGTGCCCTCATGGCCCCAGTGAAGTTGGGGGTGCACCTCCAAAGCGGTGGGCCCCAGCCCATCTCCCTGCCCTGCCTGTGCTCTGACAGCAACTTCCGAGGTTCCCAAATTCAGACCTGGCCTTCCAGGTGAGGGGGAAGGCGAATTTACTAAGGTACAAAAGCTGCCCGTGTTTTATCGAGCAGCTTGTTATTTTGATGAGTAACACTTTAGTGAAAGGCACATGGTATGGAACTTCCACTTTTGCTCCTGCTCTGGGCCTGCGGGACGTTAGGGAGCGAGGGGGCAGCTGGAGGGTCGCCAAGCGCAGGAGTCCTCCTCCTGGGCGGTTCTGAGCACGGAGAGGGGCGGATTTTCAATGTTGGCCACGCCCTTTTTCTTGTCTTCACCCAGACCTGACCCCCCAGACCTGATGAATGGGGTACTGGGGGTGGGGCTTGGGGAAGGGGTGGGGCTTTGGAAACCCTCTTTTGCCTCTCCCCCCATCAGGTGACTCAGAGGTGCTTGGACGTGTGGGAACCACCACTGTGGGGGAGGGTGGACCTCCATGGCAACACAGCACCACTGGAGAAGGGGCGGGGGTTCTCTGTCTGCAGATGGGCTGGAGAGGCCCAGACCGGGAATTACCCACCCGCTGGTTCTGAAGAGGAGTTGGGGGACCCTGGGGCCAAATATCTGGAGGGAACTCCCTTTTCCAGCTGCACATGGAGGGGGCTCTAAACTCGTGGGGACGAGCTGGGAAACTCTCACGTCCCTCCCGTACCCCAAACCCCTGCGCCTCCTCTGGAGGAAGAAAGCTAGTCCTCAGGGCCCCCGCCTGATTCTCCTCTAGGAAGAAAGGAAAGCCTACAACGGCGCGGAGGGAAAGGGCTGAGCCTGCCGCCGACCTGGGACCCTGGGCCACTGCTTCCCTCTGCAGGCCTCAGTTTCCCTGTGTGCGGAAGGGCTGTCAAGGCCGCTTAGAAGTAACTGACTCTAACTAATCAACTTCCACGTCAGGCGTCAGTTCTCTTCTCCTAGTCGCAGAAGAGAGCACAGTGGGTTCAGAAATTTCTTGCTCCTTGTGCGAATGGCTGTGAAGCGCCGTTGCCAGAAAGCTGCCGGTTCAATCAAAAGACGGAAAATCCGAGAACCCAGTTCCAGTGCATTTCCCAGTCTCTGCTGCCCTCTGCTGTCGGGCGCAGGCTGGGACAGGCTGATGCAAGGCCTGGCGCAGCGCGCTCCACACAGAACCGAGTCCTAAGGGGTTCTCTTTACCCGCAGGGAACCTGAGGCTCAGAACGGGCAGTGACTTCCTCTGAGCCACACAGCAAGTCTTGTGGCTCATGGACCCTACAAGGAGGGTGCCTAGGCCGGCAGCATGAACGTCACCGGGGACTGGCCAGGACGGCAGCTTCCCGGGGCCCGCCTGGCGGGGCTCAGGCTCCGAGGCTCACCAACCCCCAGGTCCTTCTGAGGCGCTATGCACTCTCTAGGCGAGACCCTTTGCTGTCTCACCGGAAACGGAAGCCCGGGAGAAGAACGGACTCTCTTATCATATGGTGCCGCTTTAAAATTAAAGTAAAAAATGAGAAAATGTAGGAATGGGACAATGTTGTTTTTATTTTCTACTTGGGAAGGCCCGCGCTGCATGTGAGCCCTGGCGGGAGAGAAGGGAGGAAGGAGCGTCCCCAGCGCTGAAGATCAGACAGCGCAGCCCGCCGGGAGCAGGCCGAGCACGGAGCACCTGTGGGTAAGTAGGTTCCGGAATCCCAAATGCCATGCCCTTCGCTCGGAGCAGCGCACCTTGTAGCTGGCATAGCAAAGGCCCCGAGAAGGTCTGCGTTTACCTCTATGTGTTTTGGTGGTTCCAACATGTATCTGACTATAATGCATTTAAACAATATTTATTGATATTTCACTGAACACAGCAGTTCCAAGGAACACAGATTAGGATGTATTGGGAAAAGGGATTCTTGGCTTCAGAAGCTTGAAAGGCTAAAGCCACCCAGGATCCCTGGCTCCAGCATGATCCCCAGCCCACACTGGGGGGTCTGGGTGGTTTTGACGGCCAAGCAGGACTTCCCTGGGCTGTGGGTGTAGGAAGTGCTGGTGGTGCCCAAGGTTCTCTGCCTTCGGCAGAGGGCGGCAGAAGGAGGCCCAGCAAAGCCTGCAGGCGCTGAAACAGGGTGATGGGGACCCGTGGCCGAGAGCCTGGTATGCAAATCTGATTGAAACGGAAATTCCTGGGTCCAAAGGCACCACTGAAAGCCATCTCTCTCTTCTACAAAAGTGGGTCATTCCCGGAGAGAGCGGACTGAGTGAAACAGATGTGAGCGAGGGTGCTCCCCCCGGCCACCCTCAGCCCGGAGCCCACGGGAGAGTTGAGTTGGGTTTCTTGTTGTTCTGGGGGGAGGAGGGGGCAGCACCCCGCCACCTGAAGGCCCTAAGGAAACCTGGGTCCTCACTTTTCCTCCCTGGAGGCGTATTAGTCTCTTCGGGCTGCTGTTAACAACTTACCACAAACTTAGTGGCTTAGAACAGCAGAAATTGATGCTCGGTTCTGGAGGCCAGATGTCCAAACTCCCCGTGCTGGCGGGCCATCCCTCCTCTGAGGGCTTGGGGAAGAAGCCTTCCTCTCTTCCAAACTTCTAGTGGCCGCCATGGATCTTAGGTGTCCCCGGCTTGTCCCCGTGTCACACCAATCTCTGTCTCTGTGGCCATCTGTTCTCTGTGTGTCTGCGTCCTGTCCTCTGTTTATAAAGACACCAGTCACTGGATCGATGGCTTCTTCTCCAGGTCATTACTAATTACACTGCAAAGAGCCCGTTTCCTTATTTGGATGGGACATTAATTTTACGGGGATACCATTCCACCCCTACAGCACAGTCAGCAATGCCAGCAAGGTCCAGCGCCCTCGTCCTCAGCACAGGGGACGTGCGTGTCCCCGATAGGCTGTGGGAGGGTGGTCGTGGGGCTTTCCTTTCCCGGGACGAGCTGGGTTTGAGCGTGACCTGTCTGAAGGTCCAGGAGCTCAGGGGCCAGGCTGCCCACGCAGCCCTGAGACTCACCGAGTGTGCAGGTACTTGGCAACAAGCCCCTGGCCTCTCACCCCTGAACTCACTGCCCCGCTCCCACTCACGTATGAGAAGCAGGTCGCCTCAACCGCTTACAGTTTCAGGCCGACACACTGCAGCTGACCTGGCGCCAGTCTGATGATCGAAGGGAGAAGGTGGCACGGGCTTGGGCCCGGCCCAGACTCCTAAAGAGAGGTTCCCCCTGCCGATTCCCGGGCGCGTTCTCCGAAGGCGGGAGCAAGCAGCGCCTTGCCGTGTCTTCACGTGGGAGCTGGTCTTTCCTCACTCGCGGTCAGCCTTTGCCCGCCCTTCCTGGGCACCAAGCAGCAAGCTCAGGCCGCTCTGTGTAAGCTGCGTCTTGCTTCTTCATGTCCCACAGGCCTTGAGAGGCGAGAGGCTTCCCGGGCCCATTGCACACGTGGGAGGCCAGCTGCCAAGGTGCTGTGATTGAGAGGAAAGGGGAAGAGAAGAGGGGAGAGGTGGGCCCGGAGGCCAATGCGAACAGAGGGAGCAGCCTCTCCAGGGCCCCCTCACCATCTGCGGTCCCCCGCCCCGCTCCCAAAGTGCGGGCAGCATCCCACCGCCAATGAAACAATAGGCCCTGCCTGGTTTTGATTTCTGCTCATCTTTCTTCCTAACGCTGGGACCCACGAGGGTGTTGGAGGTTTAGTCATTGAATTTACTCCACCGGGACCTTCCCGCAGACCAAACCCTGAACAGAAGCATCACAGAAGCCAGGATTCGGACAGCTGGTGGCCACAGGGGCCCCGTCGGCGTGAGGCACGGGCCGCGGCGCCGTTGTCTGCTGGCCTCGGAACTGGAGACAGAGCCACCTCGGATTTAGCCGGAAAGGAAGGCGCCACGTTCCAAAGTCCTTGGCCAGGGATGGCGTGGACACGGTGGGCCCGTATTCGGGTCTCCAGCCGCCCAGGGTGGCTGCTGTCCGTTTAAGAGGGAAACAAGGACAGAAATGAGCAGCAGCGCTCCTCCAGGGTTTTGATTCAGAAGGAGAGCCCCCCACTCCAAAGGGTGGACCCCGTTCCAGTTCGGCAGATAGATCTGTGGGCAGAGTCCAAGCTCCCAAAACGCTTAAAGAAAGGCGTTGGCACCTGCGCTCTGCCCAGCACCGCCCCGCAGACCACGGCCCTTTCGCTCTCGCGCCTGCTGGCTCCCAGCTGCCTCCGTCCAGCCTCCTGCTGAACTCGGTCCCCGCCCCAGCCCCTCAGGTGAAGAGGGGGCAGGGCCCCAGCCCAGCTGTGGGTCGGATCCCCCGAGTTCTCCCTCCTCCAGGGAACTGGGAAGGTGAGTCCAAGTAGCTGGGCTGAGGTGTCTGTCATGCAGGACTGTCTTGCACCCCAGCTTTGTCACTTAGTAGTAGGGTGACCTGACTGACTGCTCCCATTTGCCCAGGACTGTCCGGGTTTTAATACGGAAAGTCCGGTGTTCCAGGAAACACCTTATTTGGGGGCAGTTTCCCTCCAAGTATCTGAGCCTTGGTTTACTCTTCTGTGAAATGGGGCGATAGCACCCACCACCAAGCCGTGAGGATTGGCCGGAGCGTGGCTTTGTGCCCGAAAGGCTGAGGGGCGGGCTCCCAGCAGGGCCTCACTCACCGGAGCAGATCCGCCAGCACCCCCAGCTCTGTTTCCACCCTGTTCCACTTTCGCACGGCCCCAAATCCTTGCCATGTCCTCACCTCGCTGCTTCATCCCCAGACAAGGGACAGGCCGGGAGCTGCTGAGGCACCTCTGGGGGCTGGAAGTACTCCCGGCTTCTGATGTAACGTGTGGTTCGACAGCTGCCAGCCTCGGGCTCAGGGCGAGCTGTTTGTGCCAGCTGTCCCTCGTCCCGTCCCTGGGCTCACTCTGAGGACAGGGACGTGTCCCACACGTGGCCGAGGTGACCGAGGTGGCCGCCAGAGCACCACAGCCCCGCTCCACCCAGGCCCTGCTCCCGCTCTGGTTCGCAGCTTCCCTGACCGGGCCCACAGCCTTGAGGTCATCGGAAACGAAGGGAATTTCTCATGTGCACTCGCCCCCTGGTCCTGGGGACCAGTCTCGGGGCCCGAAGGCATCACACAGAGTCCACCTGCCTCCCCAGAGTCCTCAGGTGGAGCCCAGCCTCCCCAAACTCAGACCAAATGCGGTCCCCCCTTGCCAGTCACGCTGTCCATTCTGCTGGAAGGTCTCTTCTTTATCGGCTGCCCACCGCTGACCGCGCCCCTCTGACTGCCCCCCACCCGTCCTGTCCCCACAGGCTGCTCCCTGGTCACTCGGTCTCCACTGCGGTGGCCTCCTCACCAACACACACCAGCCTGCTGTCTTCATGTCCAGTGTCCCTCATGCCCCCCACAGGCATGGAGTCCCTGGAAGAAGGTCCCGTCGGGGAGGGGTGTGGCACGGGATGTGGAGGTCGCCAGGGCTGGGCTGCGGGAAGGTGGTTTCGTTTCAGGTGGGCGGAGATGCTGGTGTGAGGGAGATTTCCTGGGCGGAATGCTGGAGGCAGACCGGGCATGTTTCTAGAGATGCCTCAAGGACCAGAAGGCAAGCCACCCGCCTCCCGATCACATTCTTGAGCAAAAACCAGTTTTCTACAAAGGACAGAGTGGGTGACTTCAGAGGGAGGTCAGGAGTCGACCTTCTCACGCCCCTCTCTCCCTCCCTCCCTGCTCTGATCCCAGCTCCCGCCTGTGACCCAGGCTGTCGAATGAAAGCTGACACTCTCATCCATTATCCAATGAGCAGCCACGTCGACAGACCACGCAAGTCCCTGAAAAACTACGCAGGATCGTGGAGCCCCTTGCATCTGACATCTGTCACCTTCTCTCAGCCACCGCAGGGGGTGATGATGTCCTCATCATTTTGTAAACGGGGCTCAGGTGACACCCTGCCCACGGTCAGGCTGCTGGAAGGGTGACGTACTGTCGCAAGCCCTGCTCACATCCTCAGCCCCACGTCTGGGGCACGGGAGTTCAGTGCTGAGTGGGTTCGCAGCAGAGGGCAGAGGGCAAAGCCCAGGGCTTGGCTGACAGCTCAGCTGCACCCCCAGAACGTGCGACAGCTCAGCTGTGGCTCCAGCAGGCCCCCAGACGTGCGACGGCCTTTCCAGAAGCGCGAGCGTGGCTCAGGTTCCCGACAGCCTTGAATGAACTGCCCTGGAGTCTTGGTGGGATGCTGTCCTCCAGGCCGGGTTGCTGGCTCTTTAAGGGCCCAGGTGTATTTTCCTTGGCCTACTTCCGGCCAAGATGAGCAGTCTAAGGGTCCGTTCAATTCCCCGCCGACAGGCATTCCCGGAAACCACAGGGACGGGACCTGGAGAACTAAACGTGGTCGGGCAGGCAGTTCCTCCGCGAGCAACCGGAGTCGTTCCCCCCAAATCGGCCCGAGCACACCGGGTTTCCTGGGCCTCGTCGCTCCCCCAACGCGCCCGTGAGAACGCACGGTTTGCCACTCTCCTCCTGGAGCGTTTCCATCCGACCCCATCGCAGGCCTGTCACTCGTCCCTCCTGGTTGCTGTTCCACCCCCTGGTGCCCCCACGTGGGACCGTCCATGGCTGCATCATCGGGCCCTGAGACCCCCAGGTGGGATCTTCATGGATTCGCTTCAGCAACCGAGGTGCCGCCCGCTGTCTCGGGACGTAGCTGTTTCTCCTCTTGTGCGCTGCCCGAGGCGTTACAGCTTCAAAGTGATGGCGGAATGTCAGAAGATTAGAATAAGGCGAGGGTCTTGTTATGGCAGAATGTTAGGAGATGTGTGGACTAAAACTGAGATGTGCTTAGAAGTGTTCTGCAGATGGAAACAGCTCTTGGATTTAAGGTTTTCTACCGTCAATCGGTGCCTTTGACCTCAGAACTGCCAGGAACAAGACAGGGTCAAGGGTCAGCCTGGGTGGCACATGGACGCACGTGTGTGGCTTCCTAGGCCCACTGCCACGGGGGGCGGGGCCTGTGCTTGAGAGCCAAACCCCGAAGAAAGATGCCCGGAATTGACTCAGGGGACTCACCTAGGAGCCCGAGAGTTGCTGGAAATCTTCTAAGTGGGGGGGAAGTGGGTGGGGTTGTTTTGTGTGGGTAGGACCTGCGTGGCTGGCCGAGCACCCCAGGGGGGGACCCTGGGAGGCAAAGCAGAGGGACAGTCCCCGCGAGGTCCCTCCGGGCTGGCCCGTCTCCTTAGAGCCCAGCCGTTCGGGGAGAGCCCCATTCTTCCGCCCAGCTGCTTCTCTCCTTCTCCTAGAAGGCCAGCTCAAGTGTGAGCAATTGAACGTGAATTTGCATTTTAATTGAAAGTTCTTTCGTCACACCGTTTTGAGTGAGCCCAGCCAATCGCAAGCAGGCTCCCAGGCCAGCAGCCCTGCTGGCTCCTGGGAAGTTCTCATCTCCGCCTCGCCAGCTCTCCGACTGCAGCGCCGTTACAGGTTTGTGCCCTGCCGCTCTATTCCCGTCGCATGCCGCAGCGAGAGTGAGATGCACGGGCGACCACGGGGCCCAGGGGTCCCCGAACCGCAGCCCCATCCCCCTGCAGGACGCGGCGTCTGGGCAGTAAGCGCGAGAGAGCGTCTGTTTGCCGTGAGACTCTGTCCGGTTGAGAACTCCTGACCGGGTCCCCGTGAGGGGCTCCTGGCTCCTGCGGATGCCACCCTGACGTCTACTGTGAAAGCCCCAGATGCCCTGCCACCACCCGCCCAGCTGTGGAAAGGCCGGAAGCGACCCAGAGCGAACGGGACTTGCCCTTGGAACCGACACAGACCCGGTCTCCGCCCGGTCGGGAGGACCGACGACCGCCGGCGCGGTCCACCCGCTGGACTGTGGCGGAGACCCGGGCTCGCCTCTCTGCCCAGCGGGTGCTCCCCCGCCCCAGCCAGCCAGCCCACGGCCACCTGCGTCACTTGGCCTCAAATCCAAAGTGCATTTAATCCTTACGATACCCTACTGTGGGATAAAATTTCGTTTTCCTCTCTGCTTACTAAGGCCAACGGGCATTCGTTTACTTTAACTGGTTGGCGAATAAACGACTGAGCCTGGACAATCGTTTAACGAAGTAACGCAAGGACAGCCGTGTCTGCCCACGGGCTTGAGAAGCTCTGCTGTAACCTGCGCAGGCAGAGAGGGCAAGCAGGCTGAGCCAGGTACAGCCCCGACGGAAGGACCGGCATTTCTCCTGCTCGCTCAGCCGCGGGCCGGCCTGGGAACGGGCACTGCAGGGCCAGGCCCGTCCCGTCCGCGGACTCAGCTAAGGACTCAGCTACGCTCCGAGGAGGCAGGTAGAGGCGATGCGTCTGCCTGAGACCCCACCTCCTGCCGGGGTGGGGGGGAGGATGTGTCACCCGGGCACCTGGGGGCGGTGACCAGAATGCCACTTCCCGTCTCACCTGTAAGAGCCACAGCTGAGCCCTGCCTTCGGGACGCACAGGTGGACCTGCTCGGGGCACGGGGCACGGGCCAGCCCTGCCCTGTGCGCACCCTCCGCACTCCCACGGCCTGGTCCCTCGGGTTCGGCGCGCGGTCTGGCCTTTGGGGGGGGACGGGCAGCAGCAGTGAGGGCCCCCCGCCCCCACCCACACCCGTGTGCAGCGAAGCAGAGAACACGAGGCCCAGCTGGAATTTCCTTTTTATTCATCATTTCTGGAAATTACAGATGGGTAAGTTCTCAGCAATAATTGGTAAGAGTCACATCTCGCATTAAGAACACAGAAAACTAAAGCACAAAGATTTCAAAAAGGAGGTTGGTGTAATACATCACAGAAGGAATTAAAATTCAGAAGATCAAAGACCCCACATACTGGAACAAAACGTAAAGCGTAACCCTTCCCCGTGAGCCCACGAGCCCGAAACTACACAACGCAGCCAGTGCTGGGACGCGGGGTGGACACTGTGCGTCTCCCAGGTCAGGACACAAGGATGCTTTGGTCCGTCACCTTCCCTGTCGCCGTGTTTCTGCCCGTCTGTGTCTGAAACGGCTGTAAATACACGCAGGCCTGGCACATACCACAGAACAGGGCTCACAAACTTTTTTACTACAGATTTTTCAAGTACCTTTATTTCACCAGTAAGAAAAACAACGCAGTCACTTGAATTTTCCGTTTAAAAACAATCTGAAGTATTTCCAAAGACTCTTAAATTCTCTCCCCGAAAGTATAAAATGTTCTACACCTTGGAAACCTGGAGCGTTCCTCGGAGACGAACACGGGACACAGAATGAGCTCCTGGCCACGAAAGTGTCCCCACAGGGAGCCTGTGAAGCGCGGTGACGGCTCAGGGCCCCGGGAAGGGACAGCGTCCCCATCCGCCTGGGCTGTGGCAACTGTGACCACGGGTGGACCAACGGCTGCCTCGCCTGGCCGGAGGTCAGAGTTCCTGGAGCACACTCGCCCGTCACTCTTCAGCCAGCTCCTGTTTGGGGGACTGCAGCTCACTCAACAAATCTCTGCCGGCTGCTCCAGCCTTTGAAGCAAAAAGAACCGCTCCCTGTTTGAAACCGAGGTTCTTCAGACTTCGGGCATAATCCGCGTATATGGCCGAGGTGAGTCTCTGTGAACCACGGTTAAGGAGCAGGAGGGTGGCAAGGGCCTGATTCCACGCCACCCGGGCCCCGCAGGCGAGGGAAGGGCCCACACCACTGCCAGCTCAGGAGGGACCGGGGCCCTGCCTGGCTTGGGGGAGGTGACGCCCCCATCGGTGGCATCACGACACTAGCGCCCGCTGAGGCCAAAGCTCCCCCTTCTCCTAGAGGACCCAGTAACGCCTCCCGGGTTCCCGCGGGACCTCCACAGCCCGAGGGCGGGAACAAGAGCGAGGGCAGAGGAGGAAGGGGCACGCCCCGGCGCTGTCTCCCCGTCTGAGGGGCTGGCAGCTCGGGGGCGTCTGGCCTCTGTGACGGGCTCCACCTACAAGGCCTGCCCCACGCGGGAGCTGCAGACGGCTGGGCTCCGGTCTCTAGGTGGCCCCAGCCCGCCTTGTTCTGACAAAGTGGCTCCTCTGAGCCACAGCCGGCCTGACCGGTGCCGACGCGTGCCCTGGCGTAAGGTGAGGTCTAGTGCAAATTTCCGTAAAGCCAAGTATCCGACGTGTAGAAATGAGACTACCAGGTAATAAGTGGAGGAAAAGTGCAGGACAGGCAGGTCTGCGCACGAGGGAAGCAGGAGTTGTGATCTCAAGCCCATTCTTTTTAGAGAAAAGCACGGGACTCAACTGACCTCGGGGAGAGAGAAAATGTTCCCGGTCACGGAGGGGCCGGGGACGTGCCTGCGCTTTCGAGGACCCGTCTCTGGGAAGTGCCGAGTCTCGTCCCACATTAGACTTCCCTGTGGGTAACGACGAGTCTTCTTTACTTATTCTTGTATTTTCCAAACGAATATGTCCATTTTTATTCCCTGGCGTGCACTGTTTTGAAACAGTGCTGTTAAAGTAGCAGGCCCCTAAACCTTTCCTACATTACTTACCTTCTTTCAGATTTCAACATTACAGACATTAGAGTCTGGGATCCCTCCCTCTCACAGTCCCGTCCTGCCTCTGCGTCCGTCTCGGAGCCCAGGCAGTGATGCCACCCCTTCTCCCCAGTCTTCCCCTCCCATCGCCCCCTCTCTTGGCTTTGGAGCATCAGGATGGGTCTTTCTTGATGTCGTGCAGCTCCTGCCCCGACAGCACGGCCACAGGGATTCTAAAACGCACCCAGTCACCTGCTTCCCCTCAAGGTAACGTCCTGGCAAAGGATATCTGTGTCCTCGCTGACTTCGATCGCACCGTACTCGAGACAAGCTTCCACAAACAAGGCGGCCCGATCGAAGTACCTCATGCTGCTCGACAGAGAGGACGGAAGGAGAGTCAGGCATGGTGATGGGGGCATTTGGCGGTAGAACCGTCCGAGGGTGTATTTCTACGCAAAGACTGAAACACATTTCCCTTGGAAACCCACGTGCTACGTGAGTTGTGCCAGCTCTTCCCTACGTCCTGGCCTACGCAGAGGGGCAGGGGAGCACGCTCAGGTCCCGCAGCCCAAGCTCTCTCTCATTAACCCTAAAAAGGTGGAGCAGCTGAAATACACAGCAACCTTCCGAGGTAGGACGAGCATGCATGTACCCAGTGTCCGCATTTAATAAGTAATCTTTGCCACACTTCCCTCAGTCTATTTACCTCCCTTACTTTTAAATAAATCACATGTCCCATAACAGGTTACGGGCATCACTCTCTGAGATTTCCGGGGAGACCCCGCCATCGCCCCACTCCGCCACCGTCCTGCTGCTCCCCGGCCTGCGGCACAGCTGCCCTCTCGGCTGAGCGTCCCCACCTCTCTGAAGGCCCCGCCGTGTTCTCTCTAAGCCGGCACCCGCTCCGTCTGACCTGCGCGTAGGCAGGAGTCTCTCACAGCCCCTCGAGCAAGCAGAGAAACAAACACGGACTGTTCCTCTCCTGCTAGTTTTTTAGTCAGCCTAGAACGCACGCTTCTCCCTGCGCTCCGAGCACCGAGTGCGTGAGCGTGCAGTGACGCGTCACGGCCGCGTACCTGTGGAGCATCTCCGCCACGCTGGAGAAGCAGCCCAGGGACAGGAGGACCAGAAGGGCCTTCGACTTCTGGTTGACTTGCGGAGAGCAAAGGTGGTCAACCCACCGCTTCAGAACGTCGGCGCACTCTTCCGCGCTCAGGCGGACCTGAGAAAGACGCCCGTGTGACAAACAAAGACATCTGCACCGCACACGCATGAAAAACTCATCCGGGTGGGACCTGCTCCTAGGAGGCAAACACCAGGCTTTGCTCTGTGAGCGCACTGCCCGGACACTGCTGCTGGCCGTGGCCAGGAGCGATACGGACCCAGGCCTGGGGGACGTGGGGACGCGGGGCCCGGTGGTACCCCTGGGCTGCAGTCTGGGCTCACACCCCAGCGGGGAGAGGAGGCAGCTGCTTCTGCGTAATCGCTACCAATGTAAATTGCACCTGTCAAACAGAAGCAGTGTAGCTGATGCTCATAAAGAACAGGAGGATGAGCGTTAGGAGACAGTATCTGCAAAGCAGCCCTGCAGCCCCAAAGTGGTAACTCCTGAGTGAAAAGCTCAGGACTGAAACGCCCACCGCAAACGCCGGGGCCCGGCTGGGACCACCTACTTTGGCCAGCCACGCCGCGCGGCTCCACTCGCCGTAGGTCTGCAGGTAGCGGCAGGCGTCCGCAGCTTTGTCTATGAGGCAGAGCAGCTGCACGCCCTCTGGAAGACAAGACGGGGGTGGTCCTGCGCCCCTGCAGCGCCCTCTGAGCCCAGTCGCCGACAGCAGCTCCGCCCTGACCTCACCTGGCCGTGTGCTTTCACCTGCAGGACCCGCTCCCGACTCACGGTTTAAAGTAAAACACTAAGACAGAGTCCTGCAATGTTGCCACTCAAGCAACCAAGTCGGAAGCACAATACGGTCCCGAAAATAAACAGGTAAAGCATATCTCTCTCCTGGTTTTCATTTCAGTTTGCCCAGGTTTGTCCAATTTATGCCTGTTTCTTGGCATTTATTAATAGTGCCCCTTTCACTCTTAAAAAAGTGTTCTGGAAGAAAGTTAGAGGATTAAATTACACAGTCACCCTCTAAAGAGCTAGCAATAACCTTCCCGGCTCTCTCCAGCGCATACAGAAAGGAAAGCAACACCCCAACTGCCAAAGCCTCTGCTGGGAGGGGCCTGCCCCCCGGAGTGCCGACGCTCACCCGCGAAGCGCGCCTCACCTGCCAGCTTGCCGTTGGCGATCATGTTGGTGGCCACCAGCTTGATGGTGCTCTGGGAGGGGCCTGACGAGGTGACGGTGGTGACCAAACAGGCTTTCAGTGAGTCACAGTAATAGTGCTGGTTGTCTGCGCTTGTCTCCAGCAGCAGCTGCACTGCTCTGTCTGTCTGACAAAGAAACAGTTCTCGTTATTCTCCTCCAACGGAACCTTCTGATGTCACCGCTCGGGCCACTGGACGTTACAGCTGAAGGAAGCCTTCCACGTTCAGAAATTGCTCACGAATGCTCTGCTGACACAGGAAAACCGAAGGAAAGGACTCCGCTGCCCTCGGCCCTGACCTCCATCCGGGCGGGGCGCGCAGGCGCTCCAGGGACCGCTCGGTTCAGAGACGCGGCACAGAGCCAGACTGGGCCTCGCTCAGCGCTGCGGAGGCCAGAATTACAAGCGGGTTAACTGTGCCATGTATTTGCTTTCCCAGATCTGCCAGTTTCATTTTGCGAGAAAACCTAAATTCAGACTTACGCTTCTAGAGAGACATTATGTTGCATGCGTGCCTGTGTGTGACAGAGAGAGAGATGTGATGCTCTGAAATGCTAACCGACTAGCAACTCCGTAAGAGTCATGAAAATTGACGTACTTGGCCCAAGAGAAGTAGCTGGTCTGTACATTTCCGCGTGTGATCATAAGTTGTCCGTTTCACTTCCTGCAGGTTAACCCTTTCCAGCTGAAATTTCTAGAGTAGGAAAAAAAAGAAAATTAAGCCTGGGTTATAAGACTTTCGAATTATTTAAGTTTTACTATACTTAATGTCATTTTAATAAACATTACTTTGACTTATAAGGTTATTAACCAACTTTACAGTAATCCAACAGTTTAGTAAGAATCTGAGAAGAAAAAAGGCTCAAGTGTGTTATCATTTGCACACAGGTTTGCCCCCTTACAGAAGCCAGAACTCGCCTGGAGCTGGATGAAAACGCCTCCATATCCAGAATTTACGAGGGGGCCACCCACCAAAACCAATGGAATTATCTTCTAGAGGGCGGGCCCCTTGTGGGACAGGGTTCCCCCACTAAGTGAGTGTTCTAGGAACCCATGTGGATCAGGGTACCAGCTGGCGTTGTTGTGAGAGGCTGCGTTCAGTTTCAGTGAATTTTTTTGAAGACTCTCTCACAGCATTTGCCCATTTCAGGGTAGCAGTTTTTGAACAAAACAGCATGACCCACACCCCACCCTCCCTATTCACTTGATCTTGCCCCAAGCAACTTGTTTTGTTTTGTTTCCCCAGGTGAAAAAAGTCCTCAAAGGGAAACATTTTGCTGATGTGGAGGAGGTGAAACAAAAAAATGGCAGAAGCACTAAAAGGCATCAAAATCGACGAGTTCAAAAGCTGTTTTGAGCAGTGGAAAATGTCTTCATAGGTGCACTGCATCAGATGCAGAGCACTTTGAAGGCGACTGAAGTTCAAACATGTGAGAATAAACACACAATTTTTTATGAGTAAATTCCGGTTTTGGGGGGTCCCCCCTCATACCATAGATTAAAAACTTTTGAAGCTACCTTTTTATATATAAAATAAGAAATTCAAACCAAGTGAAAGAAATATTTGTTACTTACAGAAAATAATGAAAGAATTAAAATAAACCTTCTCAGTTAAAATTTTTAGGTGAAGAAGAAAATAAACAGACTGTTAATCACAAAATTTCAGTGTGCACTAAAAAGCTCAGCAAACGTCCATAGACTTTCGGGTCCTGGGTCAGGTCCTCCTTTTGCAAACGCTCGAGGGACGTGGGCCTCAGCCGAGTGCCCAAGCCCCCAGGTCGAACACACTCACAGACACAACAGCGACCAGGCCGAGGGCTCCGCGGTCGCCGGGTTGCCGCGTAGGAAGCACGGTACCTGGAAGTAGGCGTTCTCGCAGAGGATGTCGTAGCATATGTCCAGCGGGTCGTGCACTTCGTCCCGCGGCGCCACTTCCTTCCCAGCGGGCGGGCCGGCCGCCCGTGCGGGGCACAGGCTGTGCAGGTAGTGCGCAGCCACGGTCCAGAAGTGCAGTTCCGACTCGTCGCCGTACAGCCTGAGGTGGGAGACCAAGGCTGCGGCACCGGCTCACACAGGGCTGCTCACAGCGCCTGAAACACTGGGGCGCGGCCCTGTGCTGAACGCACGTGTGGCGCCAGGACCTCCACTCTGAACCACCGCGCCCATAAGGAAGAAGCTCGGCGAGGGGTGGGGACAGCTCCCAGTCTCCTCTCTGGGGGCGGAGGGGTGGAGGGGAACGTGTCTCTCAGAAGTGATGACAGTGTGCCGTGACAGTACAGGTTATCGATTCTAAATACAACTTCCTGCTACATTTACGGGCATGCCTTTCCAGCGGACATTTCAAAACACATTTTAAAAAGCTGTCCGTAGGAAGAAATCTTTTCAATTGAGAAGGCATAGGTCTCACATTCACTATAATTTCTATTTCTGTTATTACTTTCAAAATTGCATATTAAAGGATGAACTGAAATTCTTTCCTAAAACCTAAGAGTGTGATCTTGACTACCAATCCGTAGGAAGAGAAACGAGGTGAGCTGAGACCGTCTCTCACACGGACTCCGCACACAGCGTTACCTGGAGACGAGCAGGCATCTCTGCAGCAGAGTGAACTCCGGGTCCAGCAACAGGCTCTTTATGTCACTGCAGACCAGCGAGAAGGCATTTTCAGGTACACGACAGCACAGGGAGACAAACCAGCACGCTCTAGAAACGGAACGCCCCGCTCGAAGGGTGAAGGGCGGGTTGAGAGCTCCCGGGGAAGCTGCTTTGCCGTGCCCCTGACGCTACAGAAGCTCCTGGAGCGTGGCGTGTGCGGCGGGCTGGGGAAGCGGTGCCTCTCGGCTGCCGCACGGCTGTGAGGCTCCAGCTGGGGCTGCCGTTCTCGCCACGCTCCGACTCAGACTTTCGAAAGTACGAGCAGCTGCCTAGCTAACCATAGGAACGAGACTGCCACTGCTGATGAAATGACTTTGCTGATCATCAGGAACAGTATACACCTTAAAGAAGCGGCATTCAGAATTTACACTTCAAGTTACCCCTGAAATAAAATATTTAAGGAAGGAAGACTAGTGTTTTTATAAACTGATATTTCTAAAATGGCCAAATAGAGAATATTCATAAATTAGGGGAAGGGGAAGGAGAGATATTCTTTAAATCTATTCTTTTTCATTTAAACACAAATGTTAACCTTTGTATAGAGAAAACAATCAAGTAATTATTTTGAATCTGACATCGACAAAGCATTCTATTACGGGTAACTTATGAAATATTATAATCACACGTAACAGATCACGTGTGAAACACAACTGTGTTATGTTTTACTCGGAGCTCCTTTGCAAAGCCTTTCCCAACGTATACTTCCAACGCTCCTGACCCAGGGGGCACACTGCTGTCCTCGCCAGAACTGCGCAGGCCCCACATGGCGCGCTCTGGAGGCAGGAGGCCGGCACACAGGAACCGCCTGTGTGCGTCCTCACGGCCCAGACAGGAGGCCAGAGCAACGGGACACGCGGGCGCCTGCTGGAGACAGAGGCTCTGTCAGTGGGGCACTCGCCTCTGTGGTAGACAACTGTCTCTCCTGGGGCCACGGGTGTTTTCTAAAGCACAACTTACTTTCATCTTAAACGGCCCGAGTTATTCTATTTTCCTTTCTCATATTATCTCCTAATAAAACATAAATGGAGTGCTTACTTAGACAACGAATTCAACTGCTCTTGCAGGAGATTCTTTATTTCTTCATTTTCTGGATAATCCCTGTACGGGAAAGATTTTGAATGAGTTCATTATCTCTTCACTTACAACTACTTATTTTTGCAGCAGAGAACAAGCTGCGTTAACTGTCACCTCCTCGAGGTCCTTGGTTGAAAACCCAGTTGCAGACCTGAACAGCAACGGTCTCCTCGGGAGCCCGCCAGCCGCCTCTAACGCCTGCTTCTTTCCTAACTGGTCACAACAGGAACTCAGTAAAGAAAGTCTCTGACTTTCGAGAAACCGGAAAACTCACCAGCGGGCTCCCAAAGCCATCAGGCTCAGAGTCACGTTAATGCGGAGTTTAGCGGTGACTGAAGGGACCAGTTCCTCCTGCTCCACCAAGTGCACCTCCACGCCCCTTCGGAGACGCTCCTTGGGGCACAGACTCAGCCTGCGTCATCTTTTACCCGCCTGCCTCCCACCCGCCTGTGCGCTCCACGTGGCGCGGGTTCAGAACCACCTGTGGGTTTACCTAATAACTGCTAGTGGCAGTTTCTGTGGATTTATCTTTGCAGTGAGGCAGGCTCTGAGATTTATGGAACACAAAATACCTCTGAAGCAGGCCCATTCTTGGTGCTTTTGAAAAGGTTTAAGCCTGCCCCCAAATTCCTCGCCGCCTCCGCTGGCCCTCTGCACACCCGTCATCATCACGCCACGCTCGGGCTGCACCACGACCACGTGGCCGCCGAGAGCAGCAGTGCGCCCCAGCCGCCCAGCTCACACCGCCACGAGGGCCCAGAGGGCTGGGGACGCGGGCGGACTGGCGCTTCTCGCAGTGTCTGCAGCCTCTGCCTCCGCTTGGTTTAACATTCCAATCCTGTTAAGTCCTAGAGTGCAGGCCCCTGCTGATGTTCATGGGTGTCCTCCGCCCCCAAGGAAATTAAAAAAGGAAAACAGAAATGGAAAAACTTACACGTGAGAAACATCCAAAGAATACTGCCCGTTCCACGGCTGGTGTAGCAAGAACGCTTTCAAGGCGAGGGAGGCCCTCGGAACGAGGAGATACGGGCACCACACCGGCTCTAGACGAAAGCAAAATTTTTATCTTTGAAGCTTCCGCTGCAGACAGTTTCCAGACAAGTCAGCAAAGCACTAAGTAGAAATCTGGTGGCAAGTGAGAGCGTGTGGTCAATGTGATCACTAGTAAGACACTGAAGAGGGGTGAGATTCTCTTCGTTCAAAGGGACTAATACATTGTTGTCCCCCTTTTAAAGATCTAGGTGTCCTGTGTGGTAAACAACAGCAATCCTGCTTGAATAAGAGATTCAAGGCAACAACTCAACAGATAACCCGTATAGCTGACCATTTAAAGTACCCCGTAACGACAATCGTACTCACCAGCACCACCTTACACCACTGGACATCTTTGCTTTTCTGAGACCAGTAAACAAACTAGCTGGGCTCATCAGCCCTGAGCGTCCGGAAAGGGATCAGGCCAAAGGGATCAGGCCCGATCGGTGCAGTCTCCGGTTTCCCTCGGAAGGGCCGCCCTTGAACAGAAGCGCTGTCTTCCCAGAACCGCCCACACACAGCAGTTGGCTCAGTGAGCACACAACGCCCAGGACGGGGCTGCGTTCCAGCACGTGCCAGGACACGCGGCAGGCCGAAGGCTCCCGCACCAGACCGCCGGGCTGACTCCCCACGACCGCACTCCGCCAGACTCGGGGTCTCAGGCACAGTTCTCTGGGCTCCACCGGCTTCGACAGACTCAGCCTCAGCCTCAGCCTCAACGCCTCCCCCATCTCCCAGTGGCTTCCTCCCAGGACCCCCTGGACAGGCAATTTACATGGAATTACACAAATCTGCAACACTGCTGCCCAGCAGGAGGGCCTCCAGTCCTGCGTGGCTACTGGGCCCAGGAGATTCGGCTAGAACAACGAAAGAAATGAATTCTTATCTTATCTAATTTTAATTAATTTAAATCAAAAGCTAATACTTGGATGAAATTTAAGAATATTTGGAAGGACCTGATCTGTGACTACTTTCTCAGTTGCACATTTTATAAAATCTAGATACAATTCAAGTATTTCTGCTGAAACTCTGTCCCCTGAATTGAGGTACCCTCTAAATGAAAGTACATGGTGGATTTTGAAGACTAGAAAATGTAAAATATCGCCTTAGCAATTTTTAATGCTGATTTTATATTAAAATGGTAAAATTTTGAATATACTGGCTTAAGTAGAATTTTTATTAAAATCAACTTCATCTGTTTCTTTTTGCCTTTTTAATGCGGTACTAGAAAATTCAAACTTACGCTTGCGGCTCACATTATATTTCCATTGGACAGACCTGCTTCCGAACACTTCATTCTACGCAGTTAAGTATAAATTAAGTCACAGATAAAGTATTTTATGTGGACTTTTCAATTTCAAAGTTGGAAAGCGGTCAAGAATATTTCTATTACTACTTTTTTCACAACCCAGAGTTTTAATATTGATTCAATAACATCACTTAAAGTGCAGTCCATATTCAGAAGTCCTCTGCCACCCGCTGGAATCCTGGGAGCTGCACCCTCTCCAAAAAGCTGGGGTCCGGGCCGGGCTCCGGCCCGCACTGGCTTGTGCTGCCTCCCTGGTCTCCGCTGCTCTGGGACGGCCTCCCGCTCTGCCTCTGACCTTACACGGTGCTTCCGTCTGCGAAGAGCCGGCTGTCTCAGGATAGGGCCTGCGTTCCGATTTGTGTAGGCTGAGCATCAGACTCAAGTTCGACATCTTGGGCAGGAACACCACGCAGGGAATGGGGGGCCTCCCACCGCACCCCACCAGAAGGAGCGTGTTAGCTGGTCCCCTTCCGGTCACACTAAACCGGACCTCCACCTAGGTAAGGGGATTCACCAGAGCTCTCGCTGGTCCAGGTACTTTTTCTCTTTGGAATTAGCAAGATGACGGGGAGATGCTGTGAGACTGAATTCCTGTTCCCCAAATCTTTCTGCCTAGTGACTGGACACCCACCAGCGATCCTTGCTCACATCAATTTTTGTAAGAGGAGTTGCAAACTGGTGGTTTTCTATCATTCTGTCTACATCCAGCTACTGGCATTCTCCTATGAACGTGAGCTTCCCCTTCTCACCCACTTCACACTTTCCGTGAACAGCACCACGAAGGGATGACCTGCTCGCTCAGCACTGACATCAATGCCTCTGGTGTGCTCTGTGGGGCTCAGCCTGCCTGGTCTGCCAGGGGCAGCCCCGCCCCGCCCCGCCCCTCTGCCTGCAGCGGCGGGGAGTGCTGCTTCCCTCAGATGCTGTTTCTAAACTGCCAAATTTTTGCTAATCTGATAGGCGAGACAAGGTTTCCTAGTGCAGTTTTAATTTAGATTTTTCTTATGAATAAAGTTGAGCGTCATTCCATACAGTTAGGGGCCATTTGCGTATCTTCTATTCCCCACTGGGGACGACCAGTTAATGACTCACAAATACTGTCACCAGGTCATCATTAGTATTTTGCTGTGCTTATAGCTTCTCTGGCTGTGAAAGTTTTAAAAAACTTTTCCTTTTATTTGAATTTACCGTTTCTCTTACACCGAGTTGTAAGGGAAGGAGGGCACCAGGAAGAACGAGACTCACCTACCTGCCCACTGAACCGTCGGAAGCGCACTGGAAGGGATGAGGGGTTAGTTCACTCAGTGCCCCTCCTGTCCATCCCTGAAGGACGGCGATCTGGAAATTCCCAAGTTTTCCAGTCAGCCCTTTGGCTTTCAAACAGCAGCAGCTGCTGGCTTCAAGTCATAAAGTGTTTGGAAATATAAATATCAGGGAACAAAAAATTAACACCACAAATTCAACAGGGAATGGTCCTAGGAGTGTCTCCATCCCTACGTGGAAACTACGTGGAAGCTTCTCTATCAATGGGCAAATGAAACGCCACCAGGCTCTTCTTAGAGGGAAGCAGCACTGCGGCGTGTTTACGAAGGTGAGCGAGACAACGTTTCCGAAGTCTGAGTGAACGGAAGGCAACGTCCTATTTTTAAAAGCAAGTGTGTTATCTGCCCAAAGCGAAACAGTGTTGACAGCAGCCCATGAGCACGAACAAACTGAAAGTAAACTCGGTCGCCGCCCACGTGCCAGTGCATTTAACCCGTCTCCTCTAGGGCAGAGATCAGCCAGGAAACAGCGGGGATGGCCGCACAGCGGGAGGGACTCCCCGCAAGCGCTCGCTCCCCTCTGGACACGACCGGGGAGAACGAAAAGGCAGTGCACACCTGTCCCCTTCTCCCAGACGGGTGTGCTCGGTCTGCGCCTCGGCTATCGGGCCGGTCGGTCAGAGACACGCACGGGGAGACACGCACGGGGCGACACGCACAGGCCGTTAGCTGACTGTCCGATGGTAACGCAGGAAACCAGGAACTGAAGCGCAAGAAGGACGCGGCAGAAAAACGACGCCACCACTTGGGGGCAGCGAACGTCCAGGGGAGAGGCAGTCCAGGCCTGACAGGTCCCTACTTTGGTGACGCTGTTCCCTGGGCCTCGGCGGGGGCGCGGGAGAAGGGAGACGGGGACATCACTGACACTCTGGGCAGCACCCTGCTCACCACCCAGACCGCTCCACGCACCGCGAGCTCCTGAGCCCCCCGGACCCTCCCACACGCCCCAAGGGAAAACTGCGACAGAGCACGTGGAACGCTGGGGCAGGTGACGGGAAAGGCCTGGGGGGAAACCTGGCTTTGGAGGGCGTCTTTCCGCACGCGCTCACGTGGGAACTGTGCTGGCAGCGCCCGGCCGAGGGGGAGTCAGACGGAAAAGACGCTGACTGTGTGGACGTCACGGGACGTGCGTGGAAAGTCATCAAACTAGAATGTCACTAACGAAGTCCCATGCTCTTGGGTTCCTTTCAGATGCTGCTAAAAAGAAGGTTAAGAATTTGTGTGCCGTTTTTGCCCCTGATAATAAGGCAGCAGGCAAGAAGGATTCTGCAAGTCAGAAACAGGGATTCCCACCTTCTACACGTCTGACCCCTCCCGAGTCGGGGTGAGGGGCGTCGGACAAACGTGAGTGAAGAGGGCGTGGAGGAACGGGACTGCCTAAGCTGTTCTTTAAAAAAAACAGATTTGAATCATCAATCATTTGCGATGTTCTCCACTTGTTATCAAGGAGAACTGAAGAAATATGTTAAATACGATGAATCAATGCTTTTGACCTAACGTGATTTTACTTTTATCCCTGACACCAGTAAGTCCAAATTATATTTCTAATTCCCCTCAGTAGAAATATATTCTATCAAACACATTTTTCCAAGACAAAATAAGCACATACCTGGAGGTGATACATAGACACCTTTTTCCTACTCTGTGTTTACACCATCACCAGTTTTTATTTTTTAACATTTATCGAATGCTGTTCTGAGTTTTGAGTTCAATTTGTACATTATATGCACAACTTTATTGAACTTTCCCCATTACTACTTAATATTTTTTCCCTTTCTGGCTAAGGCTGTCCCAATAGCAGTTAATTAAAAATTACTATTATTTTAAAATTAGGAAAACTTGGAAGAGAAAAATGCAATCTAAAATCTGGCTGCAGGCTAGATGTCCCAGTGTGGTAATATTAAACTGTTACAGGGGTTAATGATGGGCTCTGATTTTGTAGTCAGTTAATTTAAGAACGAGCTACCTTGGCTTTGGAGGATTTTAGAATCAAATGTTAAGTTAAAGGTCAAAGATTTTATTCTTGCACTTCTCTACCTAGAACTAGTAACTAGGTTAACAGACAGATCATCCTGGAAGTTGCCTCAATTTCCTGATAGCATTAGGCTGAAAATTAATGGCGGAGCTCCCCTTCCCTGGGGGGACGTCCCGCTGGCAAGTGTCTTGCGGACACGCAGGGAATGCAACGCTCAACTTGAGGCGCCACCAGGTGGCCTCGTGGCTACGCGGTACGAAGTGCTGGTGCCCAGATACAGGGCAGAGGGACGGCGGGACAGAAGCAAAAGCACCCCTGACCTGGGGTAGCCCGGCCAACACTGAGCAGCAACCCGGAAGTGCCTCGGGCAGGAACACGACGCCGAGGAGCAGGTTTTCAAAACGCTACTGTCTCCGAATGTGCCAGAGACGGACTCCACAAAGGTGCAGACGATTCCCAGAGCTGAACTTCCATGCGGAAACTCAGTCCCTGACTAAACACGTCTCTTACGAACTTTTTACGGCGCAGACAGCCTGCAGTGCGCACCAAAGGCATGCTGCGAATACTTGGGGTAGGGGGTCTCCGCTTCCCTCCAACGAGGATCAGAATGTGCCTCGATCCAAAAGTATCTTACAAGGAACAGACACTGAACTCCATCAGACAAGAGCTGCCTCTGAACCGAGCGATGGCTATGTTCAATCTTCTCATTCTTTGCTTAAAGTCACATGAGATTATTTTCACTAAAACACTTAACAGTCTGGTAAAAAACAACCTTAAATATATAACAAAGGCTACGCTAGAACAGTCACCTAATTTCGTTCTGACCGGCCACTTAACAAGTGTGAGACAGGCACCAAAACTCACAATACCCAGAACACTTTCCAGAGCGACTCTTCAATGACAGATGGTTGCAAACCATGTAAGGTTCATTACTGAAAAGCCAGCGGGGCCTGATCCCCAGATTCGTGTCCCCTGACGAGTTCTAAATTCTGGGTAAGCCATCTTTATGAATGTAAACGTCTCTGATCTTTCAAAAAAGCACTCAGACAAGGGCCAGAGAAGGGGCACTTGCCGAAACGGGGCTGGGCGTGACTGACACCTGCACCTGCGAGGGCCCACATCTCAGCCGTGCAGACACCCGGGCCTTCGGGTCCGAGAACGCCGGGACGGAAGGGGCAGAAGCTGCTCTCTCCCCAGAAGAGAGCGCCCTGTGCAGAATAAAGACAGACTTCGAAGCGCCTGCCACTAGAGTCCCATACCCGTCAGCTCCTGCTCGTCCATTCTGAAACACGCGGACTTCATGGACATCTCGAGGACTCGGATGCACCCGTCGTCTGAGGCCAAGATCACCTTATCGGACGTACACCAGTCCACGTCCAGTATCCGAAAGGTCACATTTCTCCCACTTCTTAAACTGCTCACCATCTGCACCTTCAAGGGTGAACATGGCTGTCAGATTCAGAAAGAAAAGGAAGATGTGCATCCTTCCGGGTTACAGTCAAAGAGGGACGTGCCCATGGCAAAGGCCCAAGGCAAGTTCAGCACTGGAGTCCATCTTTAAATGCACACTGCATTTAAAGGCCCCAGAGACAGCAGCAACATTTAAAAACACGCGCTGCGCTGTCACCCTCGGAACAGAGACACTGTAAAGAACTCCAGCAGGACGAAGCCGCTGAAGTCGGGCAGCCCCCACACAGTCCCCCGGGTGAAGCGGGAGGGGCAGCCTCACTTGCAGCGAGCACACGGGCGCCGGGCCTACCTCCTTCGTGTCCCACACTTCAGCCCCGTCACTGTGCATGGCTATTAGTTTCTGGTTTCCTTTACCGGGGGCAAAGCGGATCTTCCTCACCCAGCCGCGGTGTGTGGGTATCCCTCTGAGGGCAGACGGACGAGAACCGGAGCAGCAGCGTGAAGCGGAGTAAGCGCTGGTCACCAGGAACTCCGTGCCGCGTCTCTATTCCCACCCCTGGCGCGCTCCGGTGAAGGGGCACCGCCTCGCCCCGTGGGACGGGCCGCATCGGCTCTGCCCTTCACAGCAGCTGGATCGCGTCCCAGCGCCTCTGTGCGGGGCACGCGCAGACACGAGTGATCCAGAGCTCGGACTGAGGCCCAGGCCCTTCCTCCCAAGGTCAGTGACAAGAGACGCACGTTAAGAGGTTACTTTTTAAAAAACCAAATAACAGGCTTTCTTAAGTCATACCTGGATACTCTGCCTTTCAAATCCCAAAAATTCAGGTTTCCATCCACATCTCCAAGAACTAACATGTCACCTTTCCAAGCGATGCAGGTAATACTACCCATACTTCCCTGGAAAAGAACAGCAACAAATACACGTAAATTTCACTATTTACAACCTGTCATAACAGAGCAATACTTTTACTTAATAACTGTGATAAAATAATACAGATATTTTAATAAAACTTAATTTAAATGGTTTTGCTTCATTATGAATGCAATCAAGCACTAACAGACTTGGGACACTAAATCAGCTACCTAGCGTCAGTCTCAGCTATGAAGAAACAGGAGATTCCAGCTTGATGGACATTAAGTTTTCTGAACGAGATTCATACAGAACGATGTCTTTTCAGAAACAACTGCCTTAAAGAAAAGTAAGAGATATAAAAAGAGAGAGAGAGAAGGAAAGAAATCCCTTACTAAAGAACTCCTGTCTCTAACTTAGCTCTCACTGCAAAAGGATAAATAAACCTACTCTAGTGGAACCTCACAGCTGTTCCGTAACAACTGTGCAGCGCTTCCTACTGCAACTGAGGGTCCAGAGCCTCAGCGACACCTGCTGGAATAACGGAGGCGGAGAGACCCTGCGCCTCTGCACCAGGCACCCGCAAAGCTGAGTGCACAGAAAGCTCTGCAAGGAGCTTACGTACGGACACGCAAAGCTCGGACCACCGCGCTGTGGTCTGAACGCAGGGCGGGCAGAGAGGGGCCTGCGGCTGTGACAGACACGCGGAGGCTGTGTGCCAGACGCCGAGGAGCCTGGGCTGTGGAGTCGGCCGCCTGGGCTCCAATCCGAACTTCATCACTTATTTGGTTGTGTGGTTCGGGGCACATTTACTTAATCTTTCTGCGTCCTCGATTTTACCATCAATAAAGCAGGGTAAGCTCATGAAACTTGAGGGGTTCCCATTAGCATTAATAAAATTATACAGGTAAAGGCCTTAAAACAATGCCTATCACACAGTAAAGAGTCAATGCATGTTAGCTATTAAGTAGTATTATCGTTCAATTACTTCTCTACTTATTAAAAAATCTTATTTTTGCCTTTACAGAACGATATAAAAATCCACATATGTCGTTCTCATGGCAGCCACAGGAAGGCGCAGGAAACAGACTCCGGGGCTGCCAAACAGACCGTTAACACACTGGCGCACACCCCGGATACTGCAGGAACCCTGATCGCAGTCACGGAGCAGAAGGAGCACTAGGTAAAACTGAGTGTTTCAACAGGTTCAATAATAAGAAGAACGTTAAATAAACAGAATTCTGTATACTATCACGCAACACTCCAAGATCTTATTTCTGTTCTCCTGACAATATTAACACGTTTAATTAAGAGTCTGCCTTTCAATATATTAGTCTTAAAAACTTCCACACCAACTAGAGACTCTCCGTGCGAACATAATGTAAAATACGCCAAGCCTGCCTCTTCTTTCTACCAGTTCCATATACTGTATAACTATAGTATAACTAACTGTAAAGTTATGAGGCCAGAATCCGAAGGGAAAGTGTCAACTCCAAACAAATGGTCAATGGTTTACACTTGAGAGGAGGGTAACCTAAATAATGAATTAAAAATAAGCAAACAAAACCACTGCCTAAATTCTACATTATAATTCCTAGAAAATATTTTCACAACAGAAAGTAAAAATAACGATCCAAAACCAATGTCTCTTGTATTACTCAGTAGATGGTCAAGTCCCTTTTTCTCTGAAAATAACCTACTCTAAAATATGCACTAACTTCACCAGAGGCTGCCTCCTTATTCCTTATCAGGCCGGTCACTCTCTGCGGAAGTGGGGTTCCGCGCAGAATAAAAGGACCGGGCAGGCAGAACAGACTCGCTGATCCTGACTCCAGACCTCCACAGAGAGGGAGAGAAGTTTACAAGCTCTACAGCACAATTATTACCATGACGCCCTCATAAAAAGGAAAACTGGTGTCGATGTCCAAAAACGTTAAACTTTTTGGGAGGTGAAGGAGGGGTACTGGCATCTCACAAGTCACTGGACTGGGTCTCCACTCCCATCTCCAGTGCGAAGTGGCGAGAAAAGGGACTGAGCTGTTTCGAGGGGCGCTGGGGGAGCCCGCTGGGCCCCACGGGAGCGGTTGTGTGCGTGAGACGGGAGCCCGATTCCCAAAGGCCCGCCCCCCAGGCTGCCACTCCGTCCGCTCTTCGACAAAGCTTCCCCTCCACCTGCTTGCTAGTCAGGTTCCTTTCCGAGATCGACGATCATAACTAATATCAGTCTTCCACACTTGCACTATTCATTTTCAACCTTTCAAACCAGTGAAAATCTTGGCAACAGCAGAGACGGCTCAGAACAGACTGGGTCTCAGGCAGGACTGTTCCATGCGGCAGTGTAAATGAAACTGCAGTGCGAGGAGCACTTTTGCGGGCCAGCCTCTGTTTCTAGGAGACAGATCTGGAGGCACAGAGACACCCGAGTTTAAAACTGCCGTGTCACTCAGCTGGGGGCCCTCAGTTTTCTCAGAGAAAAAAGGCAGAAAGTTCCTCATGGGTTATTATGGGGGTAAAAAGCACATGGTAAGTAGTTAATCAAAGTAGTTAGAGTGCTGTAGCAGTGTGGAACACGTTCACTCAATGATACTACCTCGTTGAATACTAAGGTTTATCTACATTAGACTTTTCTGAAATAGCTTCCACCTTCAGTAGGGCTTCGCTGGAAACGGAACCAACAAAACCTGTGGTGGCCCAGGGCCGGACTCACGTCGGGCGGGATCCGCGCACTGTCCCGCACCGAGTTCCCCTCCACGGTGAAGTGGTAAACCTGCCCGTCGCCGTCGGTGAACACGAAGTGCTCGCGCGCAGAGATGTTCTGACTGAGCTCCGATTTACTCTCCGCTTCCTGCAACAAGCTTCGGGACAGAAGTAAGATAAAAATATTTCACTTCCCTAGAATGACACCCACAATTATCACCCAAAACACAGATGCATTAACAAGAGGTCCAAAACCATTAAAAAAAAAAAAGGCTGAACCGAGTAAGAGGAAAACGCCAGTCACTCCCAAACCGCCCACGAGAGCACGCCCGCCCCCCGCCGGCCCACCCAGGGGAACCTGGAGCTCCGGGCTCCGCTCGGCTCTGTCCCCAGCAGAAGGGAGGCCCTGCCTTCACCATCGTTCTCTCGGACGGCTTTTGTTTGTAAAGTTGGTGGGGGTGGGGACAATACGTAAATTTAGAATTCTCAATATATTTTCTTTGGTGTACGTAGGTGACAATATGTTCTCTCTGTACGTTCAATGTTACATCTCTCTGAATTTCAGAGGCTCAAATTTATGAGACAGAGCGATCATTTCACTAATGGCTGTTACTGTATATTCAGTGGTTTTCAACCTTTTTCATCTCACAGCATACAGAAACTAATTACTAAAATTCTGTAGCACATCAAAAAATATATTACATTTTTGCCAATGTGCTAAAGGAAGCAGGTGTAGTGCTGATTCATTCACACCACACGGCTACTGTGGTGTTGGCTGTTGTCACTTCTTCACCTGACGGTCTAAAGGGAAAGAGGTCCGTGCCCCGACTACAGGCAGGTATCACACGTTTTAGGAACTCTTGTGGCCCACCGGCTGGAGATCCCTGGCATAAGTATTGGCTGCACTAAGCACCGTGATAGTTAAATGAGTTCTTCAGTAATCCGGGTGCGCACGAAAATACCAAAGTATGTTCAAAACCAGAGATGCCCTCGGATGACCCCTGCCGAGCTCCCAGCCACGACACGGGCACCCCGCACCTGATCACGGATGACTCGGCGATGCTCAGCTCTGTGTCCGCGACCACAGTCTGGCGGGCCAGGGCCTCGCGGGTGGCCAGCTGTTTCTTTCGCAGGCTCTTCAGGTTGTGGGACGGAGACCACTCCTGTGAGGCAAAGACGGACACGCCTGGAAGTGCTCAGTCTCCTTCGGTCTAGAATCCTTCTAGAACTCTGGGCATACTCGCTATTGCTCAGCCTCACGTACTATTATCACACATGCATTTACCATTTGTTCTTAGAATTTATGTTTATAGAAAGGCTGAGTGAATACATTTTAGTTAGAGCTTATGGTAGAAGAGTTTAATGGCAAATTTCCAAAAAGTCTAACATTCTGGTACTTTATTGCTTTTACAAAATGAAAATCACACATTCAATAATGGCATCTCCTATCCACCGCCCCCAGGAGGGCACAGGGCGAGATGATCATGGTCTGCAGTCACTGCCACTGTCACCCACAGGTCCACCTCAAACCTCTCATTTCATCTACTGATTCCTTCATATGCCCGCCGACTTTAATGCACGTAATCCAGCACGCTCTCGGGTGTGCACGTGCTTACCATGCACTTATTTTACAGGCACGGGCTGGTAACTTCCACAAATGGTACTGTGTGGTCTGTTGCATCTGTTTCGGGCTCTTTTCGCTCAGCACAGTGTGTCTAAGTCCCATCTCTGCTGTTTCTACACGCGATGTCACTTTCCACACGTGCGCCCACCCATTTCCTGTCTGCCCTCTCAGCAAAGGACACCCAGATCGCCTCCAAACTCGCCTCACGGCCAAGGACACTGCAGCCAGCCCCCTGCCGGAAGTCCCCTCCGGGCCCGGAGCTGAAGGCGGCAGCACAGCGGGGCCGTGTTTGCCCAGGAGCTGTCCGGACGGCCTCCCTGGTCCGCCCTCCTGCCAGCAGTGCACGAGGGCTCCCACCGCCCACACGACCCCCACATCTGATGCTATCTGGCTGGCCCTCCAACTCGTGTTAGTCCCACAATGCCAGTCCCCTAGAGGGATCAGTCAGTCCCCTGTCCGTCTCGGGTACGAGACAATTTCTATCTCCACCTTCTCTTGCATATTCAACTTTGACACTGGTGTCCATCGTTGGAAAGAAAGCACCAATCTTGACCTAATTAAACATATTAAATTTTTTTTTTGCCTTTTGGGTTGATTTTCTGATGTCCTTTCCTGCCCTTACAACACAAATATTCTTCCACATTTGATTACGTAAGTTTATAGCTTTATTTTTTTACATTTAGGTCTTTAATCCTGTGGAGCCCACCTCTGAATACACTACATAGAGATCCAGTATTTTTCTCTGTGAGGCAAGAGTTCTCCCAAAGCTATCTCACACAGCCGTCCTCCCCACCCCAGCCCCGGATATATGTGCTCCTTTACTGTATATTAACTACCCAAATATTCAGGGGTCTGTTCGTGAGCTCTTTATGACACTGGTTCATTTCCTGTTCTTGGGCCAATACGACATTGCTTTTATTTTTCTGGTTTTGTCGATAGTACTACCTCAGGAAGAATGGACCCAACCCCCATCTCCCACTTTACTCTTCTTTTTTTCAAGGTTGCCTTAGCTATTATGACCTTGTAGTCTTAAATAAACATTTTAGAGTATGTTTATCACATTTCTCAAAACATCTAAATAATTGGAATTGCACTCCTGCATTATTAGCTTAACACGTCCAAGAAAAGAGTTATCTCCATCTGTTTAGATCATCTTCTCTGAACACACATTTTTAATAAGAAAATACATGGCAGTAATGATTTCAATTCAAGGTAAAGAAACATATTCACTATATATATGTACAACTAAACTGCTACTTTTTAAACCATAACTTACCAAAGCCGTTATCCCAGGGAAGTTTTTGGACATTTCTCTGAGGATGGTACAAGTCCTAACATCCCATAACTCCAGGGGTTTATCTTTGAAGGCGACTGCCAAATACTGCCTAAAATAAGCAAAATTACTAAATCAGCCCCTTTGTGCAAGATTTCCACCATGGGTAGTACAAGTAAAAAGTTCAGTAAGTCCAACGCCTCAGGTGACACACTGTAAACAAAGACAACTGAAACTATCACGTAGCCCTCAGGATCAACAGTCGTGAGAAGGCAAAGCTCTCAGACGACCTTTGGGAGCCATCCAGACACACTCAGGCAAGAAGCCCAGCTCAGAAGAATCAGAAAAGGCATGAGTACGTATCCCAGTGGCACAAATTACAGTTCCCTCCCGAGGCTGTTTTCTCATTCGGGACATGAGAATTACCACCGCCTACCTCGATGGGTCGCATGCAGGGTAGGGTAAAAGTGAAGTGAAAAATTATGCAAACTCTCCACCACACTGATGTTAAGAACATGGGACCATAAGAAGATCCTGGTACTCAGTGGATCAAAGGACCTTGGTCCTGCTCAGGGCTAAAGCCTGCCGCTTGATAATTATATGGCCTCAAACAAACCATGTGACCTTTTTGAATTTTATGCTATTTATCTTTAAAATGGTGTTAAAACCTGTCTTACTTACCTCACTGGATGCCGTAAGGATAAAATAAAAAGGACGGCGCACATGAAAGAATTTTGTAAGTCATGATGGATTACTCGAATGCAATGCTACATTTTTATTATAACTGATACAAAGGCATCTAAAAGCTTGTGTGTAAATAACCAATGTAAGACAGAATCTGGTACTGCTATATAGATTCATTATAGGAGATTTATTTTGAAAATAGGAAAATGGCATTCTAGGCAGTTACAAATATGACAAATGGCAAAAGACAGGAAAGGACACAGGGTGTTTGGTGGGTAGCGGCGGGGGGGGAACGACACACCGTCTGAAATGGCAAGTGAGAGCAACCAGCATGAGAATGAAGACTAAAGTGAGAATTCTGGACCACTCCATGAAAGAGCTAAATTAACACGCCAAGAGGCCATGCCAGGGTGCGCAGAAATTACTCCGGTAGAGAACAGTGGGGCTCTAAAGGTTTTACAGCAGGGGGACAACGTGATCAGCTGCTTTAGATTTATTAATTTAGCAGGCAAGACTGGCTGGAATAGAAAAGACCAGAGTCTGAACAGTTTGAGCAATTCTCAAACTTTTTAGTCTCAGGGCTCCTTTGCATTTAAAAAATCCCTGTGGACCTCCTGCAAAGACTTTTGTTTATGTGGATTATAACAACTGATATTTTACGTATTAGAAATTAAGCCTAATAAATGAAAACTACATTATTTCATTTAAAATGAAAAAAGTACTAGCAAGATGGTCTATTTAAACATAAGCCACACTGGTAACTTTATTAATATAAATAATTTAAATATTGCAATTAGAAACAGAGATTGTCAGAACAAATAGAAAAATAAGCCCCAATTATATGCTGCCTACAAGAAATTAAATAAAAACATGCAGGTAAGTTACAAGTAAAAGGCTGGAAAAGATACACCATGTAAACACTAATCTACAGAAAGCTGGAGTGGCTATACTTAACAGACAAATCAGACCGACTTCTGAACAAACAATTTTACCAAAACAAAGAGGTAATGATCATTTCACAATGATCAATAAATCAACTAATCAAAAGGATATAACAAGACTAAATATTATGTACCTAATAACAGAGCTTTAAAATACCCAAAGGACTTCAGATCTTCAAAAGAGAAATAAATCCACAAAGTTTGAAATATCAACAGTCATTTATCTTTTAGTAATAGACAGGAAAGCAGACAGAAAATCAGTAAGGAAACTATAAACCACAGCGAACCAACATTTACAGAATATTCTAATCAACAACAGGAGAATACACAACCTTTTCACGTGCACACGGAACATTCATTAGGATACACCACACACTCTGGGCCATGTAACAATTACATGGAATTTAAAAGGACTGATGTAATATAAAGTATACTCTTGGATGCTCACAGAAACTAGAAAGTAAGAGGAAAATATCTGGAAAACCGCCTAATATGTTGAACTTAAACAAAGTATCTGTAAGATTCTATGGAAATTTAAAAGTATTATATAGTAAATTAAAACTCACCATCTCAAAAAAAAATGTAGGGTACAGGAAAAATACTGCTTACTACAGCATTAAATTCTTATATTAAATCTTTCTTTAAAGAAAGACCTTAATTCAATCATCTAAGGTTCTACCTTAAGAAAAACAAGAATGCATTAAATCCAAAGCAAGCAAAAGGAAACAAAAAAGATAAGCACTGCAGTCAATGAAACAGAAAATAGAAAATCATAGAAAAATGAAACCAAAGAGGTTTCTTTGAAAAGATCGATAAAATTGATCAACACAATTTACTGATAACAGGAATGAAAACGACATCAGTCAGATTACAGACATTAAAAGAATAAGAGAATATTATGAACAAGTTTATATCTATAAATTCAACAACTTCAATGAAGTGAACAGATTACTTGAAAAACACCAACTACTAAGCTCACTGAAAAAATTTTATAAATTATATTCAATTTATTTCATAAATAATAGAGCTCTTCAGGGTATATCTAACCCAAAGAGCTCTATATCCATGAAAGAAACTGAATTTATACTTAAAAACTTTTCCACAAAGAAAATTCTAGGCCCAGATGGGTTCCCTGGTGAATTTCCTAATTAAGAAAGAAACGACTGTCAATTTTACACAAACTCGTGCAGGAAAAAGATGAGCCAATACTTTACAAATGCATTTCAAGGTCAATAATCCCTTATTCTAAAACCAGACAAGAATATTACACAAAGCTAGACCAATATCCTTCATGAACACACATGCAAAAATCTTTAATAAAGTATTAGCAAATCAAATCCAGTAATACATCGTGTCCAAGTGGAGTTTATCCCAGGAATATATAGGCAGTTTATCATTTGAAAAAAAAAATCAATCAATGAATTCACCGTATCACCTGACTTAAAGAATAAAACAAAAACACCATATGATGATGACCATAAATGCATTAAAAGAACCTACCAAAATTCACCGGTCTGAATGCCCATCACAAACAAACCAACAAACAAAAGTGCTGGCGAGGTTGTGGAGAAAGGGAACCCTAGTGCACTGTTGGTGGGATTGCAGACTGGTGTAGCCACTGTGGAAAACAGTATGGAATTTTCTCAGAAAACTAAAAACTAAAACTTGCCTTTGCCCCAGCAATTCCACTGCTGGGACTATACCCTAAGAGTCCTGAAACACCAAAAGAACTTCCGCACCCCAATGTTCATAGCAGCACAATTTACAATAGCCAAGTGCTGGAAGCAACCTAAGTGCCCATCAGTAAATTACTGGATCAAAAATTATGGCACATTTACACAATGGAAGTCTACGCAGCAGAAAGGAGGAGCTTCTACCCTTCGTGAAAGCATGGATGAGCTGGAGAGCATTATGCTAAGCGAAACAAGCCAGGCAGTGAGGGACAAATACCATATGATCTCACCTATAAGTGGAACCTAATCAACAAAATGAACAAGTGAGCAAAATAGAAAACCAGAGACATTGAAATAAAGAATTGTAAGTAACCAGGGGGGAGGGGGATAATGGGGGGAAAAGGGGAAGGGTCATCAAGGAACATGTATGAAGGACACAAGGACAAAGCCAAAGGTGGGTAGGACCGAGGGTGGGAAGCAGGGGTGGGTGGGGTGGAGAGAGTGGTGGGGGAAATGGAGACAACTGTACTTGAACAACAATAAAAATACATAAATAAATAAGCACAACAATGACAAAAAAGAATCTGCCAAAATTCAATGTCTATTCAAGGACACAAAATTTCAGTAAACTAAAAACAGAAAATTTCCTTAATTTAATAAAGGGCATCTACAAAAAACCCTACAGTTAACATTATGTTTAATGTTGAAAGACTAAACGTTTTCTCCATAAGATCCAGGGACAGAGCAAAGATAGCAGTTCTCATCGCTTCTGTCCAGCCCTGCACTGGAGGGCCTAGTCAGCGTGGGAAAGCGAGGGAAAAAAGGCCCATTGCGTCCCCCCAAAAGACACAGAAGTGTCTTTACTGGCGAGCAACCCAACTGGAAAATTTTCTCCATAGAAAATTCTGGAATCAATAAAAATGCCACTAGAATTAAGTTTAGCATAGTCATAAGTAATTATTATCAATAAATTAATTATTTCAGTATATAAGTAATTAATAATTGAAATGGAAATTAAAAAGGAAAAATACCATTTATAATAGCATCATAGAAAAAAACATTAACTAATGATTTTGTAACCTATACACTGAACACTACGAAGGATTTCTGAAAGAAATTAAAGAAGACCTAAGTAGACAGATACACCGATTCCATGAACCACAAAACTTAAGATGTCAGTTCTTCCTGACAGCGACCTACAGATTCAACGCAACTCCACAGGGAGCTTTCCTGGCTAAACTGATAAACTGTATTTTATATGGAAATGCAAAGATCCTAGAGAAAGTAAGTTTGAAAACTGTTTTAGAGAGCTTACTACTTCTTTCTTTGATCTTTTGATTGGTTTTCTTTTAGTCTTTATTTTTAATAATCCTGTCTTACATGTATATTCCTTTGGAACAAAACCTCAGAAACTTTCTGCACTTAAAATCAGCGTTAACTATAAATAAATAAAGCAAATGCTTTCACTTTATAAACCCATCCTAGGTGGAAATATCTGAGAATTTCATCATTTAACAAATGGCATTTTCTTAGTGGGTGACCGGATTTACGTCAATAAGCTATAGAACAAAACAGGGTCACTGGTTTTACCAACCTAATGAGATAAGATCCATACAAAAGTGGCCTCATCTTTGTAGAAGTGGAGAATTAAAAGAGATAGCAACTTAATTTTATGATCAAATTCTCTTCTTAAAAAAATACTTTATTTATTTTTAGAGAAAGGGGAAGGGAGGAAGAAAGAGGGGGAGAGAAACATCAACCAGCTGCCTCTCGCGCACAGTCCAACTGGGGGACCTGGCCCGCAACCCAGGCATGTGCCCTGACCACGAATCAAACCAGAGACCTTTCGCTTTTCAGGACAACGCTTGATCAAGTGAGCCACACTGGTCAGGGCAAATTATACTCTTTGATATGGCTGTGTATCATCGTTTGTTAACATTGAGAAATTCTATATGGACTTTAGCATATTCTTTCTTAAAGATGAAAAAAGAAACCTTGAGATTCCACTGTGATAACACCATGGATTTTTTTTAGGTTGACACTTACTTCAAATGAGATACTTTAATCATTTCGATGGGTGATTCATCATTGCCTCGTTCACCTCGAAAAGCAATGCTCCTCCCTTCAATTGCAAACATTAAAGAAAATGTGAAAAAACAGCACGCAGACCACGTAAGAAACAAGAAGCTACGCCAACGTGACTTGATCAGTGCCAACTCTCTACTGTCCCATTCATTCCTGTTGGCTTCTGTTTCTAATAACCGAAATTCAGAAAGGATTCTCAAAAGTATTACAAGTTAAGGAACAATAATATATTACTCATATTCAAATACTTACTTGTCATCTACTGTTACTTGCCGTCATACGGAGCTCACTGCTGTCACTCACCAAACACTCCCCGTCCCCTCCCGCCTCGCTCGGCTAGTCCACCGCCCTCCTTACAAGATACAGCTATTAAAGCCTGCAATCTGTGAATTCCCGTCACACTTTAAAAAGTCAGTAACCATTACTTAGACATTTGTTCCTCCAAAATGGACTGTAAAAGATTTAACTAAAAGCCCTGAGCTTCAGCTGATGAAACAAAAACAAACAAACAAACAAACAAAAAACAGGGTTTGTTTGGTTCTTTCTGTGAATGACCAGAGAACACCATGTCAGCCCTGGGTACCATGCAGCCAGACAGGCCAGTCTGCTGGCAGGTCGGGAGTCTGGGGCCGAGGTCTCGTCCAGTGACGCTAGGGCAACACTGGTCTGTAAAGGTGGAGCCAGTCCCTAGAGGTTTAGTAACATCCTTCCATAAGCATGTTAGTTGTTCTTAATTATGTCCTGTAGATACATATTGAGAATATAAAGAAGCAACAATATATCTGATTTATTGCACACACACATCTTATTGGTTAAAACCACATACGTGTATTCATATTGCTACACCATTTTAAAGAAACCATAATTTTGTAAAAAAATTTTTTTATTTGAAGTCAATGCATGTGCTATAACATAATTTGAACTCTTCGCCTTATTCTATTTTCAAGTTTTTCACTTCAAAACTGTTTGGGTTGTCGGTTAACAATTCTGAGCAAGTTACTCTGAGGGAAGTCTCCTACTGTAACATCTTTAAACTCCCAAGTTAACTTTCCCTATTCAGTCACCCCGAGACTGTCAAAGTTTTAAATTTGAGCATTTAAAAGAACCCCTACCTGTAAGTTTCTTAAGGGTTCCCTATAAAGTCAGCATCTCGAAACAGAACCTCACAAAGCTGGACTACGGAGAGTTACTTTGGAACTGCACTTCTGGTTCTCCGTGACAACGCTCAGGGGAGAGGACCTGCTACCTGCTGTTTACGGACCTGGCTGTCCAGGCCGGCGGCGCTCCATTTACCGCACACTCGTGTGAGCACATCTGCACACAGACGAGGATGAGCCCTTCCTGGGACAGCTGACGCACAACAAGACGTAAACATGCTAGCACAGAGCACAAGAACAAACCCCCAGGGTGAGAGCAGAGCGTGCTCACACAGGACAAACCATCGGAATCTTCCGACCGTCCAAACACACCAACCTGTCGGGAGATCGACCAGCTGCAGCTCATTTCTCACCAGTCCCACGTTGTTCGGTGTTGAGGTGGCGAAAGAGAGGAAGCCAGTCAAGCTTGTCCATTCAATGCCCCTGGAGGGAGAAATTAAACCAAGATGAGCACCTTTTCAGTCTGAAAGATGTATCTGAAAACTGAGTTTTCCCTGAGACCTAAATACACAAGTTACTTAAGTAATAACATGACCTTTTCTTTGAGACTACGTTGCTGTATTTCCAACGTATGTGAACTAAACTATTTCTAGTTTGTCTCCAACTTTATCTCCAAACAATGACAAGATCATTTAGTTATCAGTATTCACAGCAGCATTAAATAACTTAAAATCTGGCAAAGAGGAGGGTCGCATCATAGTAGTTTCTGAGAATTCCACTGCTTACAACCAAGTGGTATAGAAATATTCTAAGCAGACTTCTTAAAGTTGAGTACACTTAGGAGTTTCATCAAATTTTATCAGAATTCTTAGGTAGGAAGCAGAAATTCCTGAAGAAAACAATACAAACTGGGCTGTGAGATTGGAAGTGGTTCAGAGTTCAAACGGTATCGCGATGAGACAGAAGCACAAGAGAAAAGTCTCAAAGGACGAGACCGATGACAAGACAGTGACCTATCACCCCAATGCCCCGGGAGTCCCTGTACGGGAGCGGTGGGAGGTGAGTCCACGTTTTGCCCACTGACATACCTGGCGAGTGGTCGCCACCAGGGCTTGTGGAGAAGGGGAGAGGGAGGCACGGAGGACAAGGTACATCAGAGCCGGGAGAGGCAGTGAGTAGCGCTGTGCCACTAGCCTGCACGGCTGACAGGGTAGCAGACTGGCTGGGAGGGACCTCTGAGCCTCTGTTCTACACGCAGCTGCTCGTCAGCGTAGCTGGGACAGCCATTTTTAAGCGTCTGTGGCTGCTTTCATGATACGACAGTTGAATAGCAGGGACAGAACGTTATGGCCTGCAAAGGGCGAAGTATTTCCTCTCTAGTCCTTTCCAGAAAATGTTTTCCAACCCTGATCTGGTCATCCACTTCTGCTCCAGTCTGAATGCAACGCTCGATTTAGCTTCAAATTCTGCTCTGCACACGTCTCTCGCCTGCCGAGAAGGTATGATGGCTTCCCGAATCTCACCCAAACTCCTCTGTGTGACCTTCGAGGCCTCAGGGCCGCCTGCCTCTTCCCACCTGACCAAACTTCCCTCTCAATCAACTGAACGCTGTCTGCTACTTTACCCACAGTAACTTTCCCCACTGACCCTTGCGTATCCACCTACTTGTCTTTTCTCAAAGTGGCAAAGGCAATCCCACGCAGACTGAAAATAGTATTTGCAATAGCAGGGAATTGCTGCAGTTATCAAGGGTTGTAATTCTTTAAATGTAAAACTGTCGAAACACTCAGATAAGGCTGCTTAAAACTGAGTGCCTTGAGAATCCGCAAGCCTGCAAGGACCCCTCTCTGCCCTCTCCAGTTACTGCCAGGGGGCAAGGCCCGGCTCCCTCCGGTCTCCCTTCGCGTTTCCTCGTCTGCTGTGCAAGGACGACGCTGAGTGAATGCGGACGGCCTGTCACAGCGTGGGCACTGCCCGCAGTGGCCACTCTCATCGTTACCACCACCGCTCTCTGTCAGCCTCTAACTCAAGCCCTGTGTCTTCGTGAGCCCTCCCCATTTGCTAAACTCAGACCACACCTGCCATGAACACAATACAATTTGGTTAATTGTTCACTGGAAAAGTCCCCGGGTCTCTGGTTCTCTTTCCCCTAACATGTAACTCATGAAGTTTTCTACTCACAGTAAACAAAAGGACAGAAGAATCAAGTTAGACTTACTCTGCTCTTTCTATAAACCTGACAGTTTCAATCAGGCATTAAGAAACCTTAGGACCACAGCCCTGACTGGTGTGGTTCAGTTGGGTGGGCGTTGTCCTGCAAAGCAGAAGGTCGCTGGTTCAATTCCCAGTCAGGGACACGCTTGGGTTGGGTTCAGGTGCATATAAGGAACCAATTTCAAGAAAACAATACAAATGTATTGTTTCTCTCCCTCTCTTACCCCCATTCCTTTCTCTCTAAAAATAAGTAAGTAAAATCTTTAAAAAAAAAAAAAAAAAAAAGAAACCGTAACACCACAGAAACCTTAAAACACACCCTCCCAGTCTTGCTGCTGGCAGTGCGAACTACTTAGTGCTCCCGTATGGTAGTAATGCCACTGTCCCTCAACACTAACCATTCCAGTCCTCCCTTCTCAGTCCCTTATTTTAGAAATGCACCCGTGAAGCACCCAGCGATGCCGGCGACTGTGCTAGGCACTGGGGCACAGCCGTGGATGAGATGAAAGTAATCGCCGTCCTTCTGGAGTTTGTGATCTAGCGGAAAAGATTATACAAGTGCATTCTATATCACCTACTACAAAAGAGCACGGTGCAGAGTTCAACAGGAGCTTCCGAGATAGAGTTCGTGAGAAAGCCCCCGTGAAATCTTATCTCAGGGGCCAGGCGAGGCTTCCAAGGGAAGCACTACAGCTGGCTCCAAAGGGCAAACGGGGTTTTGCCCGAGAGCCTGAACAGCTAAGGGGGCGGTTCGAGGGGCTGGGAACCCGAGGCCGGACAGACTGTGCTCCTGGAGAAAGGAGGCGCTGTGCCCAGTCTCCTCCGGCACGTGACAGGCACCCGCAGGTTCTGTCGGGTTAGAGAAACGACATTTGGGAAAAGCCTAGCATTCTCTCCTACGTTTATTAGCGCCACACGAATTCCAGAAGCGCCTTCCCACTGTCTGTAAGACGTCCCAGCGTCCAGAATGTAGAACTCGGGTGGCTGCTTATCTGCATCCCAGCTCTGTGAGCAGGTCGTCCTAAGCAGGTCCCAGAAGCAGCTTGTACGTCCTCTAAGGCCTCCCGATAAGAAAACAAAGATCAGGTTGGACTTCAAAGTAGATTCCGTAAGGAGGGGATTATTTCTCAAAAGAAAGAAGGGAAACTCTTGTCAAACACAGCTAAGCACCACAGTGCTCTAAGGATTAGAAAGCTACTGTTTAGGTTTAAACTATGCACTGAGCCCTACCAAAATCTCAGAACAGCAGCTCATTTTCTGACTCAATCTGGATTTTGTAGGATCTCTAACTATTGAACAACTGCCACCTTATCAGCGGGTGTTCGGGGTTCTGGCTCCTACAGGTTCCCAAGCTGGGCCTACTGGCCCCCCCTGGGGATGCTACAGAACCTGCTTCTCAGATCTGGGTGGCTGGGGGGCGGGGCACACACTTCCTGGAAGGCCTTGAAGTTCTAGGGCTGCATAAAACCAACTTCTGCAAATTTATGGACAGACAAAACAGAGATCATTTTCCTTCCACAAATCACTCCATTTACTCAAGGCAATACCGAGCCAATCAACGTTCTCACACCATATAAACTACTTACCTAATAATTTCCAATACTGAAAGTAGTATTGGGTTATACTATTAAATCTCGTCTACTGGACACAGACACCAACTAATAATCTAAGAAAACCTACGTGTATCACTCTACTTCATCTCCTTCTAGGCATCTGCCAACAGGTCACGAGACTCAGGACATCTGTACGCAGGCATACAGAAGCTGCTCAGTTCTTACGTGTAAACCCTCACTGGTTAAAACGCCATGGCTTTAAAAAACCACAGCAGATGCAGCCGTTTGCAGCAGGCAGTCCCTGACCATGTGCGTGCATAAGATTTGAGTATTTAAAATTAGGTGGTTTTAAACAACACGTTTAGCACAAGGCAGAAAAACAACTTTCTGAAAGCTGGTCTTCGATATGCATGTGAATAGAAAGTATTGGGTTTACTGCTAATAAGCTCAGCAGTTTTTATAACACATCTGTGAAATTTTCACAATGACTTTTAATTATAGTACCATAACTGCATTAATTGAAATACAAAGACAGCAGGATTTTAGCATCTTCTTAGGTACCATCTCTGAATACAAAAGGGAAATTATCTTCCAAATGGCAATTAAGAGGGAAAATTCATATAAAAAAGGGAGCACATTTGTATGATCATTCACACCAGCCTGTCTCGGGAGTGATCTCTCAGAGTTATTTGGTTTCCTAGGCAACAATTCACAGAGCTATCCAGTGTCACTCAATAACAAATACCATCACAGCACGTGTGAGTCACGTGTTCGGTGACATCCGTGACCTAAGTGAGCCAGGGTAAGAAATCTCACTTTAAGAAATTTAGGGTCTGACTTTGGGTGGGGGGCACACAATGCAATGTTCAGATCATGTGTCACAGAAATGTGCACTTGAAACCTACATGATCCTAATAACCGATGGCACCCCAATTTAAAAAAACAAAGAAATGAGTAACTCACTGATCAACTAGCTCCTAAGTCTTTCTTAAAAATTTCAGCATTCAGAAAAAATTTAAATGTGCTTGATTTTCCAGAAGCATGTATAAATTGCTAACATGAATCTAGTTCAAATTTTTATCTTATTGTCAAAATGTTTCCTACTAATCTATGCGCATCTGCCATAAGTGTAAGAACTCAATTCCGAAGCCTAAAAGGCCTCCACGGAATCCCACCAACTTTTCAGATTGGTCCACACTACTCAGTTTCTTCTCCTCTAAATTGGCAACAATTAGGGCACCCCCTGCACAGAGCTGCCTCGGAGTTAGTGGATGATGCATGCGAAGGGTAAATACTTAGCAGGACCCTTAGAACAAGGACAGATTCGGTGGAGAGTCCCGACTGGCCGGTGTCAGCCAGAAGGGCAAACACCACACACCAACGGCAAGGGCGAGGGGAAAACCGGCTGGGCCGCCGAGCCTCGGAAGCCCACGGCTTTGGAGAACGCTCCTCCGCATCGGCGAGATTAGGGAGACACTGGGGGGCACAGCACTGGGAGGGGATGGGCAGGGAGTGACCCGGGCTGCATGCACAACGACGCACCGCAAAGCACAAGGCCGCACCGCAAAGCACAAGGCCGTGTAACTCAACTCCTCAGAGACTCCACCCCAATCAGGAGCTGTGGTACTTAAAGGGTTAACCCTTGCCCATTCAGACAATGCATTTCCTCAAGAGGAAGGTGTTCTTTTTCATTTTTTTAATTTATTTTTTAATCATTATTCAAGTACAGTTTCTATCCTTTACTCCCATTCCAGCCAACCCACCCGTCTCTCCCCTCCTCCCTCCCATTTCCAACCCCCCTAGTTTTTGTCCGTATGTCCTTTATATCTGTTCCTGTAAACCCTTCCCATTCTCCCCTGAAGTTGCCCTGAAATTCCCTCCCTTCTCCCATCTGTGTTCTTTAAGGGTTCGCGAAGAATTCTAACATACACATGGGGCCTATCCTTATATAATGTACAGAGGAGAAAGGGCCTATCTTCAGAAAATACCGGCCATTTAATAACTTTACATTACACATGTGTAACTTCACAGTCCGTCCTTGCTCGGGCATAAAAAGGAAAGAGCCACACAATCAGCAACATGAGGCCCTGGGGAAGACCTGAACGCACTTGACCGTGGGGAGGAAGAGGCGTTCCTCTATCGCCTTAGCCCGCCCTCCCGTGTGCCTGTATATCCCTAACACAGACCACATCTGAACACGAAAAAATGAGCGCCGGACAGCTCTGGCCCTTTTCTGATGGTGCTCAAACAAAGAAATAAATGAGATTAATTATTAAAGTGATTGTATTCAATTTTGATAAGCAATCCTACTGAGGGATCTTTACGGAAATGAAAAACAAACTAAATAAACCTGAACAAGGGAAACACAATGATTTCCAGTAAGAAAACAGCCTGAATCTTAGGAGAAACCAATTACGATGCAGCAATAAAAGTGAGGGGGAAATTCTCCACTGCATAATGCCCTTTACAAAAAGCAGACAATCAGTGTTCATCCTTGATTAGCATAGCCATTAGCTGGACGTGAATGTGTATATTCTGTCTTCAGTCGAATAATCACCACCGCAGAGTACTCAGTGTAGGCAAGTCGACGCAAACGCCTTCCTGGCGTCGCATGGGTTTGCCAGGTTGATGTCAGTGACTCGGTGACATACTCACTTGACTTCACACGAGTGGACGCTTAACTCCTTGTGCAGCAGCCCGCTGGCCAGGTGGTACACCAGGACGGAGCCGTTCCCCGTGCCTGCAAAAACGATGTAAGAGTGTGCGACGGGGGAGTTCCAGACCTTCCCCACACAAGTCTGTTCTCGAGATTTTAATCATTTTACAACGTTTGTCTCTCATAAAAGGGACCAAAGCTATGTGATAAAAAGTCCAAATTCTCTGTCTTCCCTTTTACCAAAAATGGGCCTGATCTCATGCACTCTGAAATCATATGTAAGTCAAAGGATAGATTTTTACAGAAAAATTTCAAAACCTAACTCAACACACAATTTTAAGAAGCACTTTCCTAAGCTTTATCACGAATGGGAGTTTACACTTTTTGAAATCTGGAATGTTGATTGTAACTAGTCTTCAAAAAGGACTCCTAGCAGAACTCACTGACCAGATTTTTCTGTTTTTCTTTATTTTCTTTACAAAGACTGTGTTTTGGTTTTGTCTTTTATATTAAATAAACCACAAAGAGACAGTAAAGTATGATGGTTAACTGGATTTTGCAGTCAAAGAAGCCTGAGTCCAAGCCCTGGTTGTGCCCTTAAACTCGAACTTGGCCATGCTGAACCTGTGGCTCCTACCCTTTCACCACGGGTGTGACAGAAGATCTGTCTGTTGAGATGAAGCGAGAACACAGACTCTCAGTACAGTGCCTGACGCAGAGTGCGTGTCATTGCTGTTTCGGCTATTACTGTGCTTACGGCTCACAGTCATCATTTTGCCTAACACTGACGATCTCAGGTCACGTGTCTAAAACTTAATTAGGAGGGACATGGCCCTGCTTGGGAAAGTAATGTTTCAAACCTCAAACTGTTTTGTAACTTAAGCAAGAAAAGGGACCGGTATGACACATCAAACAATCACTTTCTCACTGCACATGACTTAAAGTGATTAATGAATTCGTACAGAGCAATAAATGTAGAAATAACAGTAAGATATAATGATAATAATAATAGAAATAAAAATGCTGGGCAAATTTCAATTTTAGCTTACTGGCTGAATAACGCTTCAGAAATACTTTGTAAAACTGTTCTAGAGAAAACACAGTATTACACTTGTTTCCATTTATCATCTATGCCACAATAATACTTTCTAGTACTGAGACAATACCTAAAGAATTACTAGAACTCTCGGCTAGCTGATCTTCAGAATAATCACATAATTTCTACATTCTGCAGTCTCTGCTGACGTTGAGCCTGCGGTCTAACACTCTAGGGGGACCCCAAGGAGAAGCAGTTCCACGGATGGACTCTGCTCCTCTTCCCTAGTAACTCGGCAGATGTGTGTTTTATATTACTACGTTGTACTCTGTTATTATACTAAATACGATAAATGACTAGGTATTCATTATATGGCAGCACAACACAGCTTATTCTACAATAGAAATCTCAGACCCTGACTTAGTTCTTATTATCTAGCTAGCCCAAGAAATAATTTTCTCCAAGAAATTAACAGAGTCCTAACAGATGAATTAAGTACATTAACCTTGTACAGATATTGTACGTTGATAAATCCTAATTAAAATCTCCTTAAGAGGTTTAATATGAATCAGTAGATTCTATAGCAAAAATTATACTTATTTGACTTATATGAATCTGGACATATGATTACTATTTAGTCCATATGTACACTTGGACTATTGAGTGTTAAAATTCAAATCACCTTCAGAAGACAGTAATGAAACAATGGGGAAGAAGAATACTGCTGTAATAGTAACATTCAAATGAGCCGTGGGTACCCACATGTGCGCCACTGAGCTGACACACTAGCGTAACTCAGACACACCAGCAGCAAACTAAGTGTGGTCGGGTTTTCATTTTAGAAAAATGTTATCACAGGTCACATGTTTATAGACCTTAGGAGGAATCCGGAAGCCAACAAATAGCATCTTTTAAAAAATGTTGACAATTTCAAGCAATATACTATTTTTTGAAATTTTTGAGAAATGCATTTTAATCTTATATATATAATAGCAAATTAAATTCTTTTCTACAAAGGAAATTAGTCTACTCATATTATTATAAAATTAATGTGACAGCAAGTTAAAACCCAGACTAATTTTTCTACCTACAACATAAAAATATGTAATTTCAACCTAAGAGGCAAAGTTCAGTTGAGAGACCCTAGACACCTTAAACAATTTTTAACATACAATTTTAGCAAATGAACTATTAACTATGACTGTATGACCAGTTAACAAAAACCCAGTGCGAAATAACAGGCACAGAAAGAGCCCGGGCGGTCCAGGCAAGACGAGGAGTCCGGACTCAGCACCACACAAGGGCTGTCCCCCGATGTTTCAGATAAGGACCCGTGGCGTCAGGGTCTCCACTGTTCCACCTCGGTGGGCGAATTATCATTGTGATTAAAAATAAATAAACAAAAAGATGGGTGGACTCAAAGGACAGAAGAAAAAGGAAGAATATTTTAAGGTGGGTATTACATGATTTAACATAGCCTCTTCCTCTTTATTCTTAAAGATAAAAGGAATTTTCTGGCAACAAGTCTTACAAAAGCTACAAGTCTTACAAAATGTAGGACATGCATGAAGAGTTTTTTTAAAACCAGCGTGACACTCACCAACGGCAAGCAGTGGCTGGTACGTCTTGATGTTCTTTGTGGTCAGCGGCGGGCACATGCGCACAGTGAACTGGGGTGCGGGCAGTCCCGACAGCAGCCCTGTGAGCAGGAACTTGAGGTGCACTTCCTGCAGGAGGGGGCTCTGGGGGTGCTCTTCCCCGGCAATGGCGCTCTGCCCTGAATGGTAATCAAAAACACCAATATATTCATTATAATGTATGCTGATCTTCACAATCTAAAAAACTTTTCGGTGGAAATCCTTTTCAGGCCTGGAAAAGTATGTTCAGGTCAAGCAGGTGTAACTCTGTGGGGCTGTAGCTACGCAATGGCTCTGCACTTGGCTATGGGCTTACATGCACTGTCTGACATCTCAGAAGTCAGATCACTCCAGAATATTGCTCTCCAGGATCGCTAACCTTCGTCTTCTGAGACACACTGTTCCAGCCAAAGCTCCTGGTATTAGGGCACCAAAGGCAAACCAAGAGGACTTGGATTAGTGGGCAGTTCCCGTGGCATGGGACGTTGCAGCACTTTCTAAAGCATTCCTTTCATTCATTCATTCATTCACTGAGAGGGGAAGGGAGGGAGAAAGAGAGGGAGAGAAACAGCGATGTGTGGTTGCCTCCTCCGCACCCCCTACTGCGGACCCGGCCCACAGCCCAGGCCTGTGTCCTGACTGCCAATCGAATCAGCAACCCGGTGGTTCACAGGCTGGCACTCAGTCCACTGAGCCACACCAGCCAGGCCATGACGTCATACCTTCAACCGGTGCACTTTGTCAAGTGCGCACAGAGTTGGCAATCACAAACAACAGGTTCAAGAACTCAGATTTCTAGTAAGAACTCTTACTGTGTCCATACAATTACAAAATTTAAGCTTTGTAATTAAATGTGTTATACATAAATATGTAAAATTATATATCATATATAACCTGTAACTGTCAAGAGTTAAGTATTAAATGGCATAGATTTCAGATATAACATTCATACTTAGGTTATCAAGTCTCAAACTAAATAGATGACTCCAGTAAAAACCAACGTAACAAAATGTAAACATGAAAAGTACAACAAAATCAACACCACATACTAATAAGGGTATACAATTTTTCTTCCTATAAATCACTACTGATGACTGGGACTGAATGGTCAAAAATACATAATAAAGTATATGTGAGTGTATATAATGTACACGCATACAAACATACAAAGGGAAAAATATAAATAGTTACTAGAGTGGGTGATGGGACTCTGACTATAATCTCTTGAGGCTATAAAGTTATTTTAAAATCTATAAGATATACAGAAAAAAATGGTCATCTATTTAATGCAAATAAAATGATCCCTCAGGATCAATCCTACAATTAATACCAATCTTTAGTTATGAGAGACGGGGTCTAAAGGAATGGGAGGTTCAGCGGGCAGGTCCATGCTCACCAGCCCTCAGTGTCTCAGAGTTGATTCCTGAGAACTGCCGTATTCCTGTCCAAGCGTCTCCCGCAGAGGCAATTCACAAGCAGGGCAGGGTAGGCCTTAATGAGCAGCAGCCTTCACCCAATGAATACTGTTATAAATAAGGACTCTTATTTAACTGAACTGCTTTCAACTATCACTAAGTACATAGCGAATTTCAAATTAAAAGTTTAATTAAAACTTTTAATTAAAATGTTTTCAAGTGACAAAGCTCTATTTGTATTATATTTTTAAATCAACTACATTGTCAAGAACTATTTTACGATGTAATTTAGCCCTGGCTGGTGTGGCTCAGTGGACTGAGCACTGGCCTGTGAACCAAAAGGTCACTGGTTCAATGCCTGGTCAGGGCACGTGCCTGGACTGCAGGCCAGCTCACTGGCTGGGGGTGTGCAGGAGGCGACCGATCAATGTTTCGATTGGTGTTTCTCTCGGACATGGATACTTATCTCCCTTTCTTCCTCCCTTCCCCTCTCTCTAAAACTAAATTTAAAATATCTTTTAAAAAATGTAATTTATTTTACTTAGACACCTAAAAAGCATAAAATTTCAACATTTCATATTACTGATTAGTCCTGTGCTTGTGTGTGTTTATAATTCTTTTCAATTTAATATTTTTATCAAGTGCAGACAAGGTCAATTAACTCAGAAAATTATGTTACTGATAAGATGCATATTGCAGAACAAGTATGTGTCTAAACTTCCTTATATGGATTTACGTCTGGAAGGCAGAGAGAAAGAATCTTAAAGATAAAAGTTAGTGTCACTGAGCAAAAGGACTTTACAACTTACAGGGATCGTGAGAAAACCAAGGCCTGGCGAGGGCAGGTCTCGCCTAAGCTCCCAGGGGAGCAGCCAGAACTGGAAGCCACGGCCAAGGGCAGGCTCCGGACTTGGGTGACCGGGTTCACCTTCTAGCTCTTCCATTTACTGGGGGCGTGGTTTCGAGCAAGTATTTTTTAAATGTCTCTGGGTCTCGGCTCCCACGGAGATAAAGTGGAAATAACAGTATTATGTATCTTGCAGGATTGTTTGAGGTAATACACAGAGCATTCAGCTCAGCACTTAACATAGTCATAAGCACTCAGTAAACGCCATCTCTGATTAAAAAGATTAACATCTTTCTTATGCATCATCTATCAACCATTTAAACAAAACAACTTACTAAATAATATCAATTTTAAATTACATTATGGAAGAACAAACAATGATTCAGGACAACCCTTTATAAACCATAGCCACAATTTCAAAAGAATTAGATAAAAAAATTGCTTGGCATATTTACAATTTCTAGTTGTATAATATTAGAAATTGCAAATCTTCATTATTCCTTTAATATATACTGGCCCTGTAATAATTAAGTCAGCTGGAAGCAATATTTTATCTGCAAATCAGTATCTGTTGAAAAAAAAGAATCGCCAACATGTAACAAGACAGTGCATGTCAGAAAGTTAAAACGATTCTTCCTAATGCTGCTCAGTTACTGTATTATTCCTTCAGGAAGGATTTACTGCATACCTAGAGTGTACAAGGCTCTGTGCTCTCTACATTTTAGTTTTCTCAAGTATTAACTCTGACTTTATAATAATTGCAAATCGGAGACTCTACCGACTTTGCCCTTCAACGAGGGCACTAACGTGGAAGTCAGAGAAGACACGATCGGGAAGTCAGAGAAGACACGATCGCTTACCGATCATGTTATCCAAGGACAGGTCCGGGAGCCTCTTCTGCAGCACCCCTCCAGGGATTCCACAGAAAGACACGGGCGAGTACAGCGGCGACACCCCAGAGCTACTGCGAAGGAGACAATGCCATGGTGTTTACGCATTAAAATCCGCATCACACGAGAGCAGCTGACAAACGACTAATTGCAGATCACAGCACGCTGCTCCCTCACTCACAGGTGAAACAGCTCCAGCAGGGTTACCCAGCCCTCTAATAACCCGGCGTCTTGCTTATCACGCAGAAACGTTCCTCCTGCCTGACGCACCTGTTCCGTGAGCTTCGGTGACAAACGGCGGACCTCAGCTCCCAGATCATGACCCTCCCGTCGCTCACTACCAGGGCGGCTGCATTCTCATTGACGGGACAGCACACCATGCTGAAGGGACGGACCGTTTTTGTCACCCTGATGGCATCGCACTGGCTCCGTAAATCGTAGGTGAGCTCCTGGACAGGGTCTGGATCTTAACATAGCATTGTTTCCCTCTCAGTGTCAGAACGCAACCACATCAATACCACTAATATTTCTCTCACTTTATATAAAACCTCAACTGAAAACGTTATCATTCCTCCAGCAGCGGAAAATTTGCCAAGAATGGCTTCCCTCTCCACAATTATTACTAATTTCTTCAGAATATAATTACCTCTGTGATTGTCTACACCAACTTTAATTTCCAAAATAACAACTACTGAATATAATCAAGATAGTCTGTTTCTTTAACATTTCTAAAATAAATGTGTAAGCAGCGATGCATGACTAAGTGATGAACAGCACGGTTCACGGTGGTCTACAGTAAGCCTGAAATAAACGTGCTTTACAAAGGATGTGAAGGTCACTTTCAACTCTACCATTTTATTTCACAAAACCTTGTTTTCATTCTCCAGGGTAAGACTGACACTGGCGACAGAACGACCTGGAGACCTATTTACCGAGGTCACTCTACAGTGGAAATCCCTAACGCAAAGGAAGAGTCGAGGAGGCGCAATAATGAACGCACATACAAGGTGGGGCTTGCACTAAAGAAAATTCCCAAAAGGCAGCACCTACTCGGCCCCTGGAAGCAATCGAGAGGGAATTACAACATATTACTTTCTTTCTTGTATATAAGAGGGGCACTATTATAACACCAAGAGATTATTCTTGGGCTTGTGGTTTTCTTTTATGCCCTGTATTGTAACCATATTCTACTTTCTCAGGGCCAGGATTATCACTGACTCTATGATTTGGCTGGTGTTTGCTTTATAAAGTAATTCTGAAGAAAATATAATTAACGTTATTGTGAGATATAAACTCACCTAATTCCTCATTTGAAGTGGTGAAAACACTATTATAAGATCTTCGAACACGTAAAGTTATACAACCATTTTCATGTAGACAAAATAAACCATCGCGTTGAAAGCAGGGTATTACCTTCAAATAGATGATTCATTTATTTTTAAACACATGACAGATTAAAGAGTATATACTGTGAAACTCATAAGCTCATATTTAGAGAATATGGGCAAAAAAGACAAAACAAAAATCTAGCACATAATACCCAAATTTTAAAACTAAATAAACATTTAAAAAATCCATTTATAATAAAAAAATTTGTCTTTATCCATGTAACTTAAATAGTTCAGTATATATCTCCAGATCGATCAGAAGAATTTCTAGGGTAAATCAAACCAAATGAGAGTATAAAAAAAATTTATATATCTATATATAAAATAACAGTTAATTTTTAAATAAATAGAAAAGAAAAAGTTGATCTAAGGACTTCTGCGTGATTACAGTTTTCTCTCTATAACATTCATAATTAACTTCTGGGATGGAATTTATAAATTGTCGATACCTGCAGAAATGGAACTCCTGTTCGTTCTATTGCAATCACACCCACTGTCTGATTCACCTCAAGGTCAAGGATCAAAATCTCGCGAGGATAGAGTAACAACATGTGATTCCTTTTGGAAGGCAGGTATGCCAACTGAAGGCAATCATTGAGAGTTATGAATTCAGCACTGAAAAAAGCAAACATTTACTTTAGGCATTGAGAAATGAGTCAAAGATTTTATTCATATCAGAAAAAGCTAATAAAGACTGGAGTTTTAAACTTCCCACATAAAAACAGTCAGTGAGAATGTGTAACTGTTTATGAGATGACCAACAAGGGCTACTGTTTAAAACTTAGACCTCTACTACATGCCAAAACCTAAATTATGACAATAATATCGTATAGGTTGAGTGAGATGGTGTTTCTAAATTTTTGAAAAATTTTAAGTAAAATAGTAAGAGATGATGGATAAGATAAAAGACAAGTCTATGATAAGCTATACATTCGTAAGATAGTAAGTTTACCTTTATTTTGCAACTAGAAATGCTAAAGAGATTGCTGACATCAGGACTCTGGGTAAACAAAGCTTCAGGGTGCGCGGGGCCCCGGATGGGGAACCACAGGGCTAGCTGTGTGTCCCTGCGAAAGGCACTTCCTCTGCCTGCCCTCTTTCCCTTTAAGCTGTCTGAAACTGCTTTCGAGACAAAGTAGGGTATTTTACTCACTTACCATAGCATTTTCTTCTGTGTAAATAAAACATATAAAACTGTGTGAGGACTGAAAAAGACTAAGGGAAAGTAAAATCTGAGCAAGATTAAAGAATTTTCTGAATCACCTAGCTACAATTTCCCCTGCAGCCCTGTCCCTTACCAGTAGGAGAAACATCTTTATGTGCATAAGAAAAATGCCCGTATTTCATAGCTAAAGGGACTGTACGGCACTGAAGCCAGGAAAATGTACATATTTGAAATGAAAATCTAGGTTTTGTCCTCAAATTCTGAATATATTCAGTAGCCGCAATATTAGAATGTTCATCTCATATTTTCAAAAGTAACAATCCAAAATCAAAAAATTTAATCTGTAAAAGTCAGCGGGGGCAGCGTGCACAATCAGTGGACACGAAGGAGCCGTGCTGAATGCCACGTCTCCCTTTACGGGAGGCGACAAAAAGGGGCGTTCTCCTCTCAGAAGTTCAGCAGTGGAAAGGGGAAAGGGTGAGAAGAAGGAAGTCAACCTTCGCACACGTTCAAGGTTGATTTTCTCCCCAAGAACAGATGATGAACAGTCGATGCTGTTAGTTTTACACCGGCACTTACCTAGGTTTCTCCTGAGTGATTAAGACTCTGACTTTATTGAGAGCCTTTTTCGCCCCCGTGGCCGCGGCCGGCTTGCTGTGGGCCGGGCTGGAGTGCGGGCTGGAGATGTAGACCTTCTTCCCCGGGCCCGAGGGGGGCTTGGACGGGGAGAAGTCTGAGATGAACACGATGCCCTCGCTGGTGAGTACTACGCAGAGAGGAGCAAGCCGCCAATTAAAGTTTAATCAAGTTTGGCAGTTTTTCCAATACACATGTGACAGCAAGATAATGATAATTTTAATGATAATATAAAACTGGCAGTGTTATGCAGCAGTAACATAATGGGAATGTTCTCCAAAATGAAGTGAAACAGGTGGTCCATTGTAATTCATCAGAGGCCTTCAAGCTCAGCATTCTAAATTAATGTTTAATATTACAAAGATACCAGAAGGTTACTGGCAGAAAGAACAAATGTTTGTTCTTCCAAGTAATTCAGTGCACGGACTTTCATGAGAAAACCTTCCCTCATTATATCCCATAACTTCAAAATCTAAACACTTTACCGAATATAAAATTCACAGAAGAAAAAAACCCCTATGTATATAAGCCCTGCATATCACACTTAGCTAAGTTCCAATATTTGATTTGATATGAGTTTTTTATGATTATCAAGAGCTACTCAGTCTAAACACATTTCCTTTCTCTTCCTGAGCATCAGCTCGGGCCCTTGAACACCCAGTGTTTTCTCTACAATACACCGAAGTGCCCACGGCGGCCCGCTCACACCACCACCTGCCCGTCTGCAGTGCACCGCAGTGCCCACGGCGGCCCGCTCACACCACCACCTGCCCGTCTGCAGTGCACCGCAGTGCCCACGGCGGCCCGCTCACACCACCACCTGCC
>CM052542.1:150077008-150257837 GCA_028533065.1 Trachops cirrhosus | reverse complement strand
CAGTGCCCACGGCGGCCCGCTCACACCACCGCCTGCCCGTCTGCAGTGCACGGGAGTGCCCACGGCGGCCCGCTCACACCACCGCCTGCCCGTCTGCAGTGCACCGCAGTGCCCACGGCGGCCCGCTCACACCACCACCTGCCCGCTCTCCCACGTGCCTGTTCTCCTGTTTGTTTACCCTGTTTTACCTTCTTCATGCCACTCACGACATCTCCTATTCTAGAACCTGTTATTCATTGTGCTCCGAGTACGGTCTGATTCCCTCTCACGGGAAGGCACACGGGATGAGGGCAGGGATCCCTGTCCTGTTTCACTGATCGAGTCTAGATCCCCGAACACGCCTGACATACAGTAATAGTAGTTCAAGAAGCATCCGTTGGATGATTGAATAAGAACATTTTCTGAACAGCGCAGTCACGAAAGTGTCTGTCGGAAAGCAACGCTGGGCTCAGACGAGCAGCCCAGTAAAGCCACCGGCGGAAACGACCTCTCCAAGGCAGACACTCCCCTCGGCTTTCCGGCTCCTCACGTGCATCCGGCTGTGGCGCTCAGAGCACGGGGCGCGAATTAGAGCGTGTTCTTTTAAAAAGGAAAAACTGAATCCGGCCGGACTGAATGAAGCCCTTAACTTAGGTGGTCTGAATGTTCCAGGAAGCCAAATTTAATTAAGTTTCAGTTAGAATAGCACAGCAACTCTCTCTCCCTGGCTAATCTAATGCTGCTCACAAATTCAACACAGTGAAGGTCCAGCTTGCTGATTCAAATTTCTAAGTATCGAAGTACTTGCCAACACTATGGGCCATGATTTAGTGTCTGTACTAGGAGCTGAAGGTTATGATTTATTATCTGTATTAGGAGCTGCAGGAGCTGAATTAGGGGCTTAAAGATGTGCCTCTCCACTCTGCTCAGTCGTTTTAACAGTGTAGACATATGATGTATGTGTAACTTACGTATATAGCGTTAACTATGCTATAAATAACTCCTGTTCCACGAGAAACCATTACTCACAAGTGAGATGTGAGGGATCAAAGGGGTCGAAGGAGAAAGACAGGATGTTGTCCGCGTAGCTCTTCCTCCACAGCTTGGTGCCAGTGTCTGCGTTCCAGAGCACGATGTAGTTCGGCGGGTGGATGGCGAGCAGCAGGTCCCGCGAGGCATCCTGACTCCACAGCCACTGCACATCTGCCGAGACCAGATACCGACAAACTCAGAGACTGTCCACAGAGACCGTCCACGTCAGAGGGGCTGGGTCACATGTCCCTGGGGTTCCGTTGTTTGGGGTTTTTTCTTTCTTCCTTTTTTTTCTTCTTACATAATCCTTAAAGTCTGTTCCTCCCTCCTCAAAGTTGCATATATGTGTCACGAATGCAGAGGAAGTTAATTTTATATAAAAATGAGCTCTGTGGACATTAGAGGTCAAGGTCAAAATTTGCAAGAAATCTAAAATATTACTTCAAAGAAAATACAAGGCACCCTGGCTGGTGTGGCTCAGTGGACTGAGTGCAGCCTGCAAACCAAAGGGTCACCGGTTCAATTCCCAGTCAGGGCACAGGCCTGGGTTGTGAGCCAGACCCCTAGCAGGGGGCGCTCGAGGGGCAACCACACATGGATATTTCTCTCCCTCTCTCCTTCCCTCTCCCGCTTTCTAAAAATAAATAAATAAAATTTTTTTAAAAAAGAAAGAAAATACAAGGCTATTTGCAGTAATCAATACTTAAAATTTTATGTCAAAGACTGTCCCAGTGTTTTTGTGGAATTACCTAATGGGACTTTGTAATTTCATTTTATTTCACAACAATCAACAGGATAAAGATCTAGTTCAGTGCCTAGTACACAGTAAATACTTAATAAATATTTTTTAAACAGTCATTTTACAACTTCGCTAATTCAAAATAGCCATTCAGTCAAAGCCTTGAGTCAAAAAAACACTGTATTGGTTTTAGGTCAATGAACATGTAAACAAGTGATCAATATAAAAATGAGAATAAAACTTTGATCATCTCTATTAATGGGAAGTAAGCACTGGGAGCTAATACAAAATAGCAGTTTGGCCACGTTTACTTACATTTTAGCTTAATTTACAAGATTGTTTATAGCAGCTTAATCTTCCCATCAAGCTTTACCAAGCTTGAAATTAATGCATTTGACCAAAACTCAAATCAGCTGAGAAATGAGGAAATATGCCCAGAAATATACTAATAAGGATTAAAAAAAAAACAAAAACTAGATTCAGATCAGTAGAACAGGCTACACAGAATCAAGAGTTACCTGGGAAGTAAGGAAATGAAACGAACAGGGAAAAGACCCACTCTGAGCGTGTGTGTCCGTGTGAACAGCAGAGCGCCCACTTTCCTCACCCTGAATAGGCTTGGCGTGCTCCTGGATCTCACACTGCGCGACTCCTGCTGCTACATCCCAGACAATGATCTTCCCATTGGCGTCGGCAGAGGCGAGGCGCAAGGAATACGGCGAGCCAAGGTTATGGTGATAATTTTCTCTGGCCCACTTAACCTGATAACAAGAAGAAATCAAATCAGGTAAATACTGGTACCGAATGAAACTGAACGTAATTTTCATAAAACATCAACCTGAACCCATACCACATTCTATATTTACATTACAAAAATATTTTTAAAAAACAGGAAAATGGTTTCCATCTTGAAAGTTAGACACTTTTATTATTTAATGATTTTAAAGTTGCAATGAAAGTATTTCTAAAACATCACCATGTTCCTGCTTTTAAAATATGAAAAATGATGCACAGCCTCAATATTCTGGTAAATTCTGGTAAAAACGCCAGAGCACCATACATGAGATGGTAATGATCACTGGTACAGCACCTGATCATGCTAATGTTACAATAATGAAGTCTAATTGTGACAGAACATCTAACGTCCCGAACTGCTAAGTAGAGTGTCTCCTGTATCCTATTCTCTGACTTAAAAGGACACAACTAAGAGCTGTAAAAACCTTGCAGAGAGAAAAGCAGGAAAAAACAAACTCAAACAAAAAACTCTGGCTGTCCCTCTTTCATAAAACTGGAAACAATGTTAAGTTTTTTTTCTCTAAAAAAGTACACTTTATACCTCCAGCAACATCGTAAGAACAGAATCTTCAAAATGAAAAACGTAAAAATTCCAGTGCAAGTAAGGTTAATCTGAAGCGTCCAATACAGAGTCACGAATGAAACACCCGAACCAGGCCCTCCCTGGCCACAGCCCCGTTCTCCCCCGGCTCAGCACCCTGCTTGTCTGCGTCAAAGCACTCCCCACACAACAGCGTGTAATTGTGTTATTTGCTCTGTGTCGACCTAGCACCAGCCCATGAATCACAGGCTCCACAGGGCGGGGTCACGCAGGCCTTGTGCACATTTTGATGCCCAATAGCTCACTTTTTTGGTGTCCTATGAAGCACAGAAGTTTTAAATTTTGATGCAGTCCAATTTATCTATTTTTTCTTTTTTGCTGTATTTAAGAAACCACTGCCTTCTTCAATGTTACACCCTTGTATATGTATATTTACATACGTATATAATCATATAGTGCTTGGATAGTGCTAAACTCCAAGCAGTGTGCACTTTAAAAAAATCACCTAGACACATCATAATCAAACTGCTGAAAACCAAAAATCAGGAGAAAATCCTAAAGGCTGCAGATGAGTACAGACACACTGCATACAGAGAACAAAGAAAAAAATCTCTCATCACAAATTATGCAAACTGGAAGACAGGAGAGTGTATCTTTAAAGTGCCACACAGAAAACAACTAGTGAAATACATTTTCAGGCACATAAAAGCTTACAGAATCAACCAATATTAGACATATACCTCAAGAACTTTAAGGATATTTTTCATGGAAAGGGAATATAATACCAGACTGAAACTTGGATCTACACAAATAAAAATTCCAGAAATGCCAAAAAGACAAAAAGGAGGGAAGAAGGGAGCAAGACAGAGAGTCTATGATAGTTTTCTAAAAAAAACAAAAACAAAAACAAAAAACCTTAACCCTAACATCAGACTTAATAGGAAAAGACTGAATGTTTTCCTCCTAAGCTCCAGAATAGGACACGAATACCCTCCCACCACTTCTAGTCACTGCAGTAGAGGTCCCAGACAATGCACTATGGCAAGAAAAAAAGAAACAGAAGACACAGATTATCAATGAAAAAAATGAAACTGTTACCTGATAATCATGATTCTATACATAAAAATTCCTCCACAAACTACTAGATCTAATCAGTTCAGCAAGATTACAGGACACACGTCAATATACAAAAATCAATAGTATTTTTTCTTAGTTCATTAGTTCATTTTATGTGTGTGTGTATCCTCAAAATGGATCAGGAACCCAAATGTAGGTACTAAAACTATAAAATTCTTAGAAGAAAACAAAGGTATAAATCTTTCTGACATTGTAAAAAGCAATGGTTTCTTGACTAGGAAAAAAAAGATAAAATGAAATATATCAAACTTAAAAACTTTTGTCTCATAGGACTTCAAAAAAGTGAAAGACAACTCACAGAATGAAAGAAAATATTTGCTAACCACATATCTGATAAGAAACTTATGTCCAGAAGTCATGAAGAACTCTCACAACTCAAATTAAAAAGACACTGCAATTCAGAAATAGGCGAAGGACTGACAAGACGTTTCTCAAAGACACACAAATGGCCAATAAGCACATGAAAAGATGCGCAACATCATTAGCCTCCGGGAAAATGCAAACCAGAGCACAGTGAGAACCACTTCACGGCCACCAGAACGGCTGCCATCAGCAGGACAGATCATGGCAAGTGGTGGTGAGGGTACGGACAAACTGGACTCTTGATACACAGCTCACAGGAAGGGGAAACGGTGAGGCCTCTTTGGAAAACAGTCTGGCAGTTCCTCAAAGGCTAGACATAATTACCACGAGTCAGCAATTCTACGCCCGAGAGAAACGAAAGCACGGGTTCACACACACAAAAGAGCAGAAATGTTCAAAACAGCACTATTCATAATACCTAAAAAATCCATCAATAAAGCAACGCGGATTGCCCATAAAGTGGATATTATTCAACAATAAAAAGTAGCAAAGTCCTGACACGCGACACAACATGGCGGGACCCTGAAGACATGCCGGCTGGAGGAGCCGGGCACACATGTACGGTTTTATTTATGTGAAACGTGCGGAGTAGGGTCTGTAGGACAGGAAGCAGATTGGTGGCTGCCTCAGGGCGAAGGGGATGGGGAAAGGCCGGGTGGCGGGGGCGGGCGGAGACTGTCCATGGGTACAGTGCAGACTGTGGTGGTGTCTGCACAGCTCTGTGACTGCACTAACAACCATGGCATGCTACCCTTTCAACGAGTGAGTTTTATGACAGGAATATGTCAAAGCTGTCATCAAAAATAAATAAATGAAGACCCCAAAGCGCTGTTTCCACTCTCCTGAAATTTCAGATCACTGTAATTCGGTTGCCTGAAGCAGCTCAGATTTTGTGTTAAGACTTTAAATTCACTGATTTTACACACACTCAGCTTATCACTGCAACTCAGAAACTTTGGAATCATTCTATTCTCTGACCTCCCCTTAAAAGTGATCACTATAAACCTATCAAGTTTACCTCTTTAAGCAGCTCCTAAATAAGACTCATTCATGCCTCAGCTTTATTTGGGGCCCTTAGAATTTCCTGCCAAAACTGCTGCAAACATCTGTTGAATGTTCGCACTGCCTAGCACTGCCTTTCTCCGACAGGTCCTCCACTGCTCCCAGTTTTTCTAAAATGCAAACCTGATTGCATCAATCTCCTACTTAAAAACCCATTTTTTCACAGTCTTACAAAACCTTCAGGGCAGGCGCCTGCCTCTGGCTGCCTCCTCCTTTATCACCCCTGCAGGTGTATCCTGTCTTTTAGCCACCTTATGCAGGCTGCTTGCCTTTGTGTGCACTCCTCCTTGCTCCTGTGCTGCTCCCTGCAACCTGCACTTAGCTACCTACAGTTTCCCGGTTCCTAAAATGAGAACTTCTGGGACCCGCCCCAGGTCCCCGCCACTAGGTGACAGGTAGCCCCTTTGTCTTCCCTCGGCACAGTACGCAGGTCTCACTTACCACACTGTGTCTATTTCCATTCTCCTCACTAGACAATGAATTGCTTGAGGGCTTTCAACTCTTTCTGCTCAGAACATGCTAAGTGCTAGAAACTAACAATGAATGAGTGGTCCAGCAAACAGTACAGAATTGGTGTTCTTCTATCAGCTTCAAAATAACCTAAGAACTAACACTTAATAACTCATCCTGGATCTATGTGAAGTCCTGTACATGGAAATACTAGGTCAACCCCAGAGATATATTATATTTATATATCAACCCCAAAGAGAAAGCTTATATTTATAAGCTTTCCAACATTTATGCACACGACTTAATGAGATTCTAGTGCTACTTTAGAACAGACAATACGTTATCGGGTCAAAGTGGAATCTGACTTACCTTGACAACATCAGCTTTATGCTTTTCTAAAACTTGAAGAGTTTGGGCAGTACTGGAATCAATCACTACCACGAGCGAATGACATCCATAAGCAATTAAACCTTGCCAGCCCCTAACAAAACAGCAATGTTAAAATTTAAGTAAAACAAAGCAAGAGGCCTCCTGCCAAGAGGCATCCTAAATAAATGAAAATAAGTCTACCTAATAGGTACTACATTAGTAAAATTATGCTTAAGCCCAAAGATCGGCATTTTACATTATCTCATTTAAATAAAGGGTGTAGTTAAGCTCAAAAATGCTTGTTGAAATTCATTTTTCATTTTGGTCAAAAAGGTTGCAGGAGATATGCATATAGAGCCATGAGACAGTATAAAGCATCTCCTGTCCTCTCTTTGTCTTTGGGGTCCTACTCCTTGAATTGCTCATCTTCGATTCCTGAGCATCCACCAAGTGCCTGGGATCATGTTGCATAACGTCTACGATCAGCCCTGGTCCTTCCAACCAGGCAACAGGACAAACACTGGACAGGAGGCGTCAGTCCTCTGGCCAAAACTCCCAGCAGCCACAGCTACGGATTTCTGCTCCCCATCAGGCCAATTACTAATTTCCAAAGCTGCAGTGTTACTTTACAGTAAAGAGATAAAAGTGAAATGAAGGTGAGAGAACAGGTGCCTGGCACAGGATGGCACACTGTTGAATGAGTCAAGGTAAGGGACAGAGGTACGAGTGGAGAGAAAGGCAGAAGGGGGAAGACAGAGCGGTCACGGGCGCTGACAGCGGAGGGAGAGAAGCCTGGAGACTGCCGGCAGGAGAGGCAGAGATCGAAATAGGATGTTGGAGGAAGGAGTGGGGGAAAGAGCGAAGAGAAACAAAATACGAGAAAGAGGGCAAATATATTGGCACACGGAACGTTCCCACACGGGGTATTTACTACTTTTATAGCAACAACAAAAACCCAGCATTTAAAAGAACATCTCTATAATGTGAGGGCGGCACCCAGTCTTGGCGGGGCCAAACTAATGAGGGGGTGAAACCTCTTGTTCCCCCTTCCCCTCACACACTCCTGGCCTCGCAGCCCGGCGCCCTCACCAGTCCACCGCTGCCTTGTTGTGGGCGTTGAGGGCCCCGGTGAGGGTGCGGGCCGACACCTTGAAATTCACGGTGAAAGGTAACATCGCTGCGGCTAAACCTGACCCTCGAAACCGACAGGCAATCCGGAAGTGGCAGCCGCTGCACTTCCGTTCCAAACCCAGTCCGGGCGGCTCCGTGAGCACCGCCGTTTGGTTCCGCTGCATCCAAAGTTCCACCGCTCCTGGATTTCCCTGACCTTGTTCCGCCACTCCCGGTCCCTCCCCCTTCAGGGTTCCGCCGCCCCGGTGGCTCCCCCAGGGTGTATACAGGCCGGTGCTCCCCTCCTGTCGCGCCTGTTTGTTTCAGACCGAGACTGCGCAGGCCTCTGTTGCTTGCTGGAAATCCTGAAAATAAGCGCTAAAAAGTCTCTATTAGCCTTTCTTCCTTTAGTCACTTAACTTAGGGCAACTACCAATACCAGGCACCGTTGCTGGCATGGGGGTGTAACGATGAAGAAGACACGAGTCTCTGCCCTCATTCACTTCATAGAGTAAATAAATAAACAAACGGGATGAATTGGATGAAATGAGAAAGCGAATGAGATTAATGGCTCGACTATAAAGATTTTCCAGTACGAGAACACTCCATATCCGGTTTTGGAAATACTTGAAAAAAATAGTGATATTCCCAAGGCCAAGGGCACGTTTGCCTGTTGGAATCATTTTCTTTTGCAGCTTCTCCTCTGCGGCTCTGCTCAGTCAGACTCAATCCCTCCCTCCCCGCGCCTTCCAACAGTGATTTCTGCAGGTGTCTGTTTCTTCTCTAATGCATTTAGTTCCTTGATCAACCAAAGGGACAAAATATTGGTAATTTTGTCACCCCAGGTCTTTGTGTCCACCTTATCATTCCTATGAAACAGCTTTCTCAACGATCACGTGCAATATCCACCTAGTTGTTAAAGGCGAGGGACATGTTTTGGCTCTTACTTGCTCTCTGGCAACCGCACACTATTGCTGCTTCCCGGCCCCTGCGCTGCCACCTCCCTGCACCAGGTCCCTCCCCACTGTAGCTTTTTCATTTTCATTTTGGGGCCACCAGAAATGCGCATATCCACAGGTCAAAATTTATCACTCACTTATTAAAAATCTTTGATGTCTCTTTTGACAACGATTGCTAATCGGCTCCCAAACTTCACCCTCCCCTTCTTCATCAGAACATAACCACAGTTTGTATCTGGGTACATTGTCACATCATTAAATGAGTAGGTATCCCAGTTCCCCTCCCAACTAGATCAGGCCATGAGACTAAACGCTGACCAATGAGATGTAAGTGGAAGTGTGGTGACCTCTGGGAAATGGCTCCCCTGTGCTGTTCTGTGCTACTTCGATATTTGTACCCTGCATCAGTATCTGTTACGTTCAGATATTAGGTTATCTGAAGACATTCCTGTCTAGCCGGGGAAACTAACACATTTTTAGGCAGCTGTGACATAGGAGAATAAATCCTGTAGGAGGCTTAGAACTCCTGTCAGGGGAAAAAAAAGGCCGATCTTCTTTTCTCCCCCAACATCTAGCACCCCTTCTGGTCCTCAATAAATGATTGATGGCGTAGGAGTTTTAAGTGGCCATAAGAATAAGGTGAGTCAGGCACAAGGTGACAATGAAGAGTCAGCACAGAAGCTCACGGAAGCAGAAGGGCAGAAGCTAACCCCCTTGGAGGAAGGAGGATTAATTAGTGTAAATCTGCAAGCTACCTTGAGGACATGGATGTTTAATATTCAAGGCAATGATGGATGACTAGCAGGGGTTGGGACAGCAGTCTGGACAATTAAATGCATTACGTTAGACAATATGTAGGCAGAGCATAACACCGCACTTAGATTCCTCAGCGCCTGTGGGGTCAATGCACATGGCCACTGGCCAGAAGGAACGTGTATTGTTTTGGAAATGGACTGTAACTCCCTCCTTATCTCCTTTTGGGAGCAGCTTCTTCTCCTGGTACTGGTTCTTGCTGCATGTACACGCTGAAGTATGTACTTTAGAGTCACACATAGGACACTCGCCCCCTTTGTCTGGGATCCCTTATAAGGTCCTCAGACTGGGGGAGATGCGGTCTCTCTCTCTCTCTTGCACCAGCCCACCCCACCCCCATGGGTGCACTCTCCTATGATGTGAACAATAAATAGCATGCCCACATCAGCTAGTCCACCAGGTGGGGTATTTTTTTTGAGTATCATGAACACTTAAGCAGCTTCTAGGTTCAGAGCTCCTGTGCTACAATGCCTTATTATTCACCAGCAGAGTTGAGGCATAAATCCAGACCTCCTGTGTTCATGAACGGCGCTGGCCTCCTTAAGTCATCCCACCCGGAATATGAAGAAGGAGCTTCCCTCTTTAAGGTGTGGCCTACAAGAGAAGAACTGGTGAGGATTTGGGTAAAAGTGGAGTTGATTTGCTGTGTCAGTCACCAGGATACTAAAACTGCAGCACCAGCTTTAAAACAAAGGCTTAAGTTAAGGACCACAACCAGGATCACCAGGCAGGGTTAGGGAATCACAGTTCTGGGCCCACCATGCTGAGCTTGTCCTGGAGAGGCTAACTCAGCTCACTCTAAAAAGTCAGGCTGGTTTTTCTTTTTTTAAATAACTGGAGGTTTATACCTCTTATTCCCCTTCACTTTACAGGGACGTGATGGACAACCTAGGGAAAGTAGTCAACAGTATCATAATAACTTTGTATGGCGACAGATGTTATTAGAATTAGAGAGATGCTCACGGCATAATATAAATGTTGAATCACTATGTTGCACACCTGAAGCTAACATAGTATCATATGACAACTATAATTTAAAAAGAATAACCATGAAAGTTATTTCTCCAAAAATAAGAGGCTTAGAGAAATTATCTGCATTTTTACTGCAACTTAGAGCTACCAATAGTGCCAGATATAACCAGTCTTACTGAAGCCAACGAGGAGGCGGCTGTAGCCTCCCCATCTCTATTGTGGGACAAAGTCTCTCCTACCAGAAGGAGAGACAGCGCATTGATCCACCTTTGCTGTGATTCTGACAGAAAAATAGGAAACAGGAGAGGACTTCTGCGGCCGGAGGGACGTGCCATTACTAGACAGGAATCTTCCAGTGTGAACGAAAGATGAACTAATTATGATGAGACTAAATTTGCCTGCTTGTTTCGATGTGGCAGTAAAAGCCTATCATCAGAATGGAAGTGATGTTATTGTGTTATTCCTGAGACTTGCTGTTTTGTTAGTGTAAAATAACTGTTATAACAGTCTGTGTGCTTAAATATCTGTTTTAACTATGCAATGAATGTAGAAATATATTTTTTTAAAAGTTAGGCCACCCTCACACAGCCAAAGCACGGGCTGTCTGACTACCAACCAGGCAGGCCCCAACCTGAGCTCCCCCAGGGTCCGGGGACAGGCTGCACCCCCCTGCCGGTCGCTCCTGCTTATTTCCGCAGATGCTGCGTGGGGCTCACCTCTGGGGCCGCAGGGTCAGTGTTTCAAGGACACGGGCTGCTGCATGTGCACCTTTCGGGACAGTGTGGTCTCATGCTGCTCCCAGGCTTGGGTCCCTTCTCAGGCTGTGTCTTCACCCCAAACCTTGTCCTGATGTTGATTGCTCAGCCTCCCACCCCTTCAGCATCAATATGTACCAAGACATTTGCCTCATTTGTTAGATTAGTTTCCTTATAACCTCAGTATTTTAAATTGGTCAGTCCTCGATGATGTAAACAGAAGCATTTGAAGTCCAAACCAACCCACTTTTTGTCATTGAGGGGTGCTGCCAAACCCACGTTCTAGATGAAGGAATTCAACCTCACAAGTGGTTGGTGACCTGGCCAAGATCACACTTCTAGCCAGTGACGGAGAGGAACCTCCACTGGGTTTTCTCACGCCAGAGCCAGGGCCCTCTCCAGGACACGAGGCTTCTCTCATGTGAGACTGAGGAGTGGTTGGGGAGTCCCCATAGGGGATGAAATAGGGATCAGGATGCATGCTTCATGGAGCCAAAACATTTTAAAGGAAGTGCACCCAGAAACGTGGAAGGTGAAGCTGGCAGTGTGGGGGGTGGCTGGTGAAGGAGTCCTGGGTGGACAAGCTAGACTTGGCATCTACTTAACCTTCCGCGGGTTTTTCCTTAAGCACCTTCTGCCTGCACCTGATTCCTTGTAGATAATCATCAGCCGGAGTTATTATTGGCTACTCTTCTGTCTCTCCTTATCTTAGGTAATTATGATATTACGATGGCTCAGTCGCTGCACATTATGACAAGGTAATTGAGGTCTGTTAGGCTAAAGGACGTTTCTGAGAAAAGTAGCCACGATGACATGGATTTCTCCGGAGCAGGACAAGTGAAGGATGTGCCCCACTTACACCCTCCGTGCACAGAGAGACAGTTAGGTGTTGCTAGAAACGGTGAGGGCTTCGCCGTTGGACAGGCAGGCACGAGTCCTGCTCTGGCTCTGCCACCCCGAACTCTGTGGCTTTGGACAAATTTGGGGGATAAAAACAGGGCATGTAAGACTCTCCAGTGCAGTTGTTGTCCTGGGTATTAAGGACGAGGAGTCAGGTCAGCCCCTTCACCTCTCAGTCACCCGTTCTGGTCCTTTCTCTCTTTCCAGATGGCCCCCATAATTGGCCTGCCAGCGTATCTCATTCCTGGAGCCACTTAGCTTCTGTCAGTGTGTGCTTTTCCAATTATCGTTTTCTCAAGGAAGAATAAACTAGAGGGCTTTCTTATTTGGTTTCTTCTTCAGAATATCATTAGTCCAAATAAACAGTGTCTTCATATTATACTCATGGATAGCACTTCGTAAATTAGATGAACCTAACCAGGTCATATCTGGTGTGCGATCATGATGTCTTAAGGAAAAAATGATTCTACTGATTTCTCTTTCTTAACAAGCTTGGACTTTGGTGGAAATAGACTGTGAGACGTTTTAATGGGTTTAAGGATTCCACTGTCTGTTTTTTCACAGGATCCTCCAGTGGTGGCGATTAAAATTAAATGCCAATTCTCCACTGTTACTTTGAATCTCTGATTGCCATACTTGTGTTTCTACCCAGGGTAAATGACTGACTCATAATTTAAGACATAATTCAAGATTACTGGCTTGTAATTCAGACCTGCCCTACAACAAGGTTTGAGTGTGGATGGACTGAATCCAGAGGCCCAGACACCAGCACAAGACAAAGCGGGGAGCTCACAGTGCCCTTGACCTATGCTCCAAGTGCATGCTCAGGACCATCTCATTTGATTTTTTTGAAATATGAAGAACCCAGCCTGGTGGCTCAGTTGGTTGGAGCATTGTCCTATACACCAAAAGGTTGCTGGTTCGATACCCGGTCAGGGCACAAGCCTAGGTTTGGGGTTCAATCCCTAGTCAGGATGCATATGTGAGGGAACCAATCAATGTTTCTTTCTCACATTGATGTTTCTCTCTCTCTTCTTCTTCTTATCTAAAATCAATAAAAATTTTTGGGTGGGGATTAAAAAATAAAAAAACTTTAAAAAAAAGAAATATGAAGGATAACATAGGAATTTAAAAAGTCTATCCATACTCTTCATTGGCTGATGTAATTATTTTTATAGTTACACATTTCTCCCAGTTCCTGACAAATGAAGATATATTTTAAAGCTGCATAACACATGTACATCTTGTTCATCTTGTCTTTGAACATTCTGTCATAATCACAATTATAATATTTATGTAGCCATCATAATTATCATTTGAATGACTTCATAATGTTTGATAGAGGGAAGATATATAAGTTATTTAGCTATTCCACTATTGCCTGATATTTAAGCTAATTTCAATTTTTTAAATAACAAAGATAAAGCTATAGTAAATATCCTTGAGCTTATAGTTGGTTTTAATTCTATTAAGTTATTTATTTTAAATAATTTGCAGGAGTATAACTCTTCTTATTAATTTTTTAAATTACAAAATAAATGAATGCTTATTGCAGAAAATATGAAGCTTTCAGAAAAGCATGAATATAAAAAATGTAATTACATGATGACTAGTAAAATTGGCTTCTTTTAAATGACTGTCTTCCTTTTATTTTTTTAAATATAACCTTTATTGTATTTTTTCCCATTAACATTTAGTCCCCCTATGACGCCTTCCCCCCAGCAATCACCACACTGTTGTCCAGGTCCATGAGTACTTTTTCGTTTTTATTCAATCCCTCCATCCCTTGCCTCCTCCCAGCTGTCGTTCTGCTCTCTGTGTATGAGTCTGTCCTCATTTTAATTGTTAGTTCAGTTTGTTCCTTAGATTCCACCTATGAGTGAAATTAGATGGTACTCGTCTTTCTCTGACTGGCCTATTTCACTTAGTATAATGTTCTCCAGGTCATAAAATGTAAAATGTTCTTATTTTTTATGGCCAAGTAGTACTCCATTGTGTAAATGTCCCATTGTTGTTTTACCCACTCATCTACTGATAAACATCTGGGCTGTTTCCGTATCACATTCTTTATTTCTGACTTTTTTTTGTCATTTCTATGTCTTTTTTTCATGCTGCTGAGTACCCTCATAGTCATTACTCTAAACCCTCTATCTGATAAGTTGCTTGCTTTCATTTCATCCATTTCTTCCTTTTTCTAGAGAATTCTCTTGTTCTTTCAGTTGAGGTCTATTCCTTTGTCCTCCCAGTTTGACAGCTTCTTTGCGTTTTTTGTCTTCGTTGTTAAACTAACCAGTAATATAGCCTGGGTCTGTAATCGGCAGCCCAGCTTAAGCACCACTCGGTTGGTTATCCAAAATGACTTCTCTACAGTTTAGCTGTAATTCCAGATTGGTCCTGGGGGGAGGTTAGTGTAGCTTCTGTTTACTCTTCCACCATCTTCCAAATGACTGTCTCCCTTTAAAAAAATGTATCTGTTTTATTTTTTTATAAACTGAGGTCATACTACAAGACCTATTTTTACTCCCCACTTCCCCACTCAATAATCTCAATAATCAGATGCAAGCATTTGCAAATATTCTCCTAACTTAATCTCCCCTTTACTTTGTGAATGTTTTGGAAGTACAGAAATCTAACACTTTTAATGGACTAAAAAGCACTGTCCACCCTATTCCCGTTCCATACAATGAAAGCATCTTTCATCACTTGCCTGCCAGACTACCACTCAACATCATGACGTCCTGTATCAGTCAGATCACGTCTGACTCTGGGCCAGGTGCCAGGCCTGGGGGGCATCATGCCCCCTTTCCTCTGATCCTCCTCCTCCTCTCACTGGCCTACCCCCATTCCCATGGGGGGGGGGCGTGGGCTGCAGCAAGAGCCATCTCATAAAATCTGTACTCACGAACTACATGGCCTCTGGAAGGAGCCTGGGCTTCCCAGCCTCCCTCTTGTCTGGTCCATTGCAATTCATTAGCCCCACACCTGGGAGGCTGTTCCCGGTGGCCAGGGGCTACAACCAGACTCTCATGCCTCTATTCAAGCCAAATCTAGTCTGTAGTTGCCAAATAAGCTGATTACTGGGAATTTGGCTCCCACCTCTGAAGGATGCTCTTTTAAGGGTGAAGTTAATGCCCAAGGGTTTCCAGCCAAATTAATTAAGAAAGTTATACCTGACTTAGCTGTGTGCCAAGTTTCTCACATCTGCCTCATTTGCATAAAGGATTGCAATAGAAAGTAAAGAAAGAAAACAGTCATTAATCTTCCTCATGTCAGAACACAGTGGTTATAAAAGTTAATTCCCTGAAGGGATCAGACTTAGATTTGACTTTTAAGTGAAATACTGACTTTTAAATATTTTAAAAGGGAAATTTGGATCCTTGCATAGTTGTAGAAAGGGTCATTCTATCAAACTTGGTGAGCTGAATAACAAAGCTGTTTATTGAGAAACAGTACAATAAGTGGAAATTCATATTTCTGATCATATATATAATGTATATGATTTATATGTGTATGTAAATATATAACATCACAAATAAAAACTTTATATAAAAAGTACTTTAGTTCCTACCATAACTTGCCATCCAGTAAAATGACAGCGGTGTTAAAATGTTCCCATTTTGCATCCTGCGTGTCCCGGCTGAGCACTCACTGGGGCTCGGGAAGTAGAACCTGTGCCACCGCTAACAGCCAGGGCAGAGAGGGCCGGTGGAGCTGACATTATCAAAGACCTTTGTGGCGTCTATGACTGCGGAGTCCACTGTTTCTCTGCTTTATTTAGTCCATAAGAACAGTCTCCACATGGTAATATGAAGTGTCAGGGCTTCGTTGGTACTGGAGAATTTGCATTAGGGCCCGTTAACGTACAACAGGAGATACTAGTAGGTGCCTTACTACAAATGTCAGTGATTTAAGGAAGTGGTAATCACACATCAATTTTTAAACTGTGGGGAAATTGTCCGTCCCTGAGCAGTACCTATTTTTCTAGAACAGAGCATGTCGGGTGCAGTAGAAAGTTCCCTTATGCTTTGGCTGCTCATGGCCACCTGGATCACATCTGTCCTCCAGGCAATGGCGCTCTCCCCTGACTACTGCCCTTCTCCCCCACCCTTACTTCATCCGCATTCAACGTCACACATGTTCACAGCACCGGTTAGGCGAGTGCTGGGGGCTCCGCTGGAGTCGACCTGCCTGGGGGATTTCTGAGGCTCCAGCGATGAAGCAGGCGGGCTTCCTGGAGACCAGTCAGCCTGGGGTAATGCCTCTTTCCTCCCACTGCTGGGCCTTAGTTTACGCTGTTCCCTCTACCTGGATTTTTTTTTTCCTTTCTTTCCTTGGCTGGCTCTTCCTCTTCATTAAAACTCAGATCTGGTGTCTGCTCCGGGAGGTCTTTCTAAAAACTCCAGATTCAAGGCTAAATAAGCACTACTTCTATTATGTCATATTTTTTCTTTAAAAAACATTTATTTTCTGTGTTCTGATTATATAAATAACATGTGTTGGTGGGTAAAATTGAATATATGTCATTAAAATATTGTAGATACAAAAATATATGAGATAAAAAGTCAGTATTAGTTTCATCTAAAGATAACTATGACATTCATATTCTTTAAAAGTATCTTCAACTGTGCCCATTTGCTTCTCCAGACTTTGTGGGGACACAGAACCACGTCTCACACACCTTGTGCCCTCTTCTGCCTGTCACCCAACCTGTCACCCAGCCTGTCACCCTGCCTGTCACCCTGCCTGTCACCCAGCCTGTCACCCTGCCTGTCACCCTGCCTGTCTCCCAGCCTGTCACCCTGCCTGTCACCCTGCCTGTCACCCAGCCTGTCACCCTGCCTGTCACCCTGCCTGTCTCCCAGCCTGTCACCCTGCCTGTCACCCTGCCTGTCTCCCAGCCTGTCACCCTGCCTGTCACCCAGCCTGTCACCATGCCTGGCACCCAGCAGGCCCTCAACATGTGTTCATTGAACTGAACCTGATTAATTCCCTTAAAAGCTTTTATTGATACAAAAAAAGAAAAAGGACCAAATCCAGCATTTTGTTTAGGACATTAGAAAAGAAACATAGATTTATCCCACTAAATAAAGGGATGTAACGAAGGCAGAAGGAAAATAGCAGGAAGCAAGAGTGCAGTTAATAAATCAAAGCACTCTTCTTTTCAAAACCACAATATGGACTCCCCCCTTTTAAAAAAGTAAATCTTTTTTAAAAAATATTTTTTAAACCCACAATGTTAGAAACATGGAGTTATGGGAATAAAATAATTTTTAATAATTTAAAGAATCCTACATAATTATATATCATAAATTTGAAAGGCTAAATGAAATAATTTTTTTCTGAAAAATATAAATTGATACCACAATACATTTAAAAATAATCTAAAAACACAAATAACGAAGGAGGACTATATCAAAGAAATACATATGCCCTTCTCTACCTTCCTGCCCACTGCTGACCTGGACTATTTTACAGGTGAAGTCTTTTACTGTCCAAAAAAAAAAAACCGAACCTGACAAATACTATTATCTAGAAACCACTGTAAGGCCTTTGGCCAAAGACAGTGTCCTTACTAACATTTTGAGTTGCAAACAACAGAACCTACTCTGGTTAACTTAACCAGAAAAGGGGTTTGTTCTAACAGTGTTTGGAAACTTACACTCAGTGGGAAGAATGGAAAGCCACGTTTGAACAGGAAAGAAAGGGAGGGGAAGCCTGATCAGGATGATGCCAGGAACCTGCTCAGCACTGCGCTGCTCCCAGCTGGACCCTCCTTGCTTCTGCCCCGCCGCCTCTGGACATCCTGACCCCTGCTCTAGACTCACCGTGGGCCCCGCAACAGCCACCATGAAAAAAATTCTCTGCATGTCTAACTCATTGGAGGTTCGAAGTCCCAGATAGAAACATCTGCTTGGCTGTCCTTGGTCATGAGCTTGGTATTCCCAACACAAAGCATTGGGAATCATACCAAGAGCCCGATGACATCAACCAACCCAAAGCCCACCCTATCCCTGGACATCTGCTTCTGTGAGCAACGGGTTTCTAGTTTCATCCAATTTGAGTTGGTTTTCTATTACTGCAGCCTAAAGCATGCAAATTGGTTTGCTTCAACACTGAACATAATACACACTTCAAAAGCATAACAAATATTGTTGCAAGCAGCGTCTGAAGGTATTCTTTGTTAAGAGCCAGTGAGCAGTCCAGGCTCCCTGTCAGGATCGCATCCAGTGCGGGAACCACACACTGCCTCCTACCAGAAAGCACCAGGTTCCTGTGTAGGTGGTTTATGTTTCTGCGGAGCCAGTTTGGCAGACTCAGTTTTGACCAGAATGACCACCACTCAGCCATAGTCTAGACACTTAGCATGAGTCGTGCCATGGATTTTCTTAAGATGTCATTCTGTCTTCGATTTCTCCACTGTTGTCCCAACGGGCAGAACAGAACAGCCGCACTTACCTTGAGAAGCACTTTCATTTATTTATATTCATGGTTAATTTGTGAGGAGCCAACTGGAAGACAGCAATTTAAAAGCTGTTGCCTGGGAAACAAGACTCCTCTTGGTATTTTCTTTTGAGAAATGTTGAGTCTTCCATGCTTCACAAAACACTCGATTTTCATTTCAGCGCTGAGCCACCCCTGCCTGGCCATGCCAAAATGCAGAACTCCACGGCCCAAAGTCAGCACTGACTTTTTACTCTGCCCTCTAATCAACTGTACACTTATGGACAACAGTGGAAAACAAGAAATTCTGAGGGACTCCGGGCAGTCTGTCTTTCCGCCCTGCTGTGCCGGCGATGACTTGCTCTCCAGTGTGGTCTTCTTCTTCAGACCCTCAAGGAAAGAATGTCTGCTGGGCCTGAGATTGCACACTATCAGGGAACTCCTAGTTTTCCCCTGGGGTCACAGCGTGTTGCAACAGAAGCTGAATTTCAAGGGTAGCAAAATAGTGTGTTCAATAAAATATTCAGAACTCTGCCATCCCACCAACAGTGTACAAGGGTTTCCAAGGACTCCAATTTCTGCACACCCTCGGCAGCATTGGTTGTCTTTTTTTTTATTTTAGTAATAGTCATCCCAACGTGTGAGATGATATCTCGTTGTGGTTTTGATTTGCAATGATTAATAATGTTGATCATGTTTTCATACACATGTTGGCCGTTTGTATGCCTTCTCCGGTGAAATGTCTAGTTGAGTCTTTAGCCCATTTTTGAAATCAGGTTATTAATATTTTTGTTATTGAGTTATAGGAGATCCTTACATATTTTGGAATTTAACCCTTTATTAGATATACAGTTTTCAAATATTTTCTCCCATTCCATAGGTGTTTTTTTTCACTCTGTTGTTTGTTTCTTTTGCTGTGCAGAAGATCTTTAGTTTGATGTAGTTCCATTTGGCCATTTTAACTTTCGTTACCTATGCTTTGGTATCATATCCATAAAATAATTGCCAAGACCAAGGTTAGGAAGGTTTCTCCCCATGTTTTTTCTAAGATTTTTATAGTTTCAGGCCTTCCATTTAAATCTCTCATCTATTTTGAATTAATATTTATGTATGGTATAAGATGAGAGTACAATTTCATTGTTTTGCTTGTGGATATCCAGTTTTCCCAACAGCACTTATTGAAGAGACTATCCATTGTCTATTCTTGGCAAACTTGTCAAAGATCAGTTGACTGTACATGTGTGGATTTACTTCTGGGCCTCTCTATTCTGTTCTGCTTGTTGAACTATGTCTTTATTCCTGTGCTATACTGTTATAATTACTGTAGCTTTGCAATATATTTTGAAATCAGGAAGTGTGATGATCCATTTTTGTTCTTTCTCAGGATTGATCTGGCTATTCGGGATCCTTTATGGTTCCATATGAATTTTAGATTTTTTCTATTTCTGTAAAAAGTGCTATTAAGATTTTGATAGGAATTGCATTGACTCTGTAGATCACTAAGTAGTATGAATTTTTTATCTGTATGAATTCTTCCAATCCATGAATATGGGATGTCTTCCCATTTGTTTGTGTCTTCTTTCATTTTTTTAGCTATATTTTGTAGTTTTCAGTATACCAAAACTTTCATATCCTTAGTTAAATTTATTCATCATGATTTCCTTCTTTTTTGGTGCTATTATAAATGCAATTTCTTTTCTAATTTTCTTTTCAGATAGTTTGTTGTTAGTGTATTGAAACGCAACTGATTTTCATGAGTCAATTTTGTATCCTGCAACTTTACTGGAGTCACAGAAGGACAGATACTGCATGATTCTACTTTTATGAGGAATCTAACATAGTCAGACTCACAGAATCAAAGAGTGGAATGTTGATCATCAGGGACTCGGAGTTGAGGAAAATGGGGAGTTGCATGAAGTTTTGGTTATGCAAGATAAGTTCTAGAGATCAGTTGTACAACATTCTGCCTATAGTTAACTGCATTGTATACTTAAAATTTGTTCAGAGGACAGATAGCATGTTAAATGTTCTTATAATAATAATAATAATAATAATAATAATAAAAAGATAGCCATGTCATTCCAAATAAACGTGAGGGATGTTCGGATTAAATAAAAATCATACACCAAGTCAGGATTTTTGGTTGCAAGTGATGGAAACACAGCTCAAAGTAGCTTTGGCAAAAAGAGAATTCATTGGCTCATGGGATCCAAGGAATGAAACATCCAGGCTGCAGCGGGGAGATGGGTGCAGGCGGGCACCGGAGACAACTGAAATTAGAAAGTAAAGCACAGACTAGACTCTGGACTCTCCCTGCATCTTTGTTCTCTGCTTCTCTCTCTGCGTTGGCTTTCTCTCTCTCCTTATAGCCTGTCTGCCACCACATGGCTGGCGAGATAGCTGTCAGAAGCTTTCGGGAGCTATTCTTCACTGTCTCCCAATTCCAAAACAGCTCATGGAGAAGAACTCTGATTCGGTCATTCGGCTCGAGCACCTGGAAAAATTGCCTCTGGCCAGTGGTAGCCAGGCTGTGTAATAAAGTGGGTAAGGGAGATATTTCTGGAAAAAAGAAGGGGTTCAGGCAAGCAATCCCTGAAAGGTCCACTCCCCATAGCCTCGGCTGTGTGGGAGAATCACTCAGCAAACCACAGAGTTGGAAGCCACTGTGAGGACCAACTTGTCCAGATAACCAGGAATCAGACCAGCTGAGAGGCTTATCGAAGGTCACACAGAAAATCAGAGGTAAGGAAAATTGAGTGTGGTTCTCTCTAAAAGAATTGTTCTTGTTAGCATCGTATAAACCTCACAACAAATAGGAATTTGTAGTGTTTGATAGCTTGTTATTGCTAAAGAGGAACTGAGAATCTCTTCCTTCCGCGTGAGAAGGGAGGAGAGGGGCGGGGGCAATTCTCATGAGCGAGGCGCTGTGCTCAGTGCCTCCAGTTTGCCATTTCATTTAATCCTCACAGCACATGAGAGCAGGCATCCCAGCTTTACAGAACGGGCAGCTGAGGCCCCGTCGTTATGTTAAAATAACATAGCTTGCCTAACATCCCCTGGTAGGTAGGGGATGGAGCTTGCTGGCCGGCAGCAGGTTAGAGACGGTCTCCCTGTGTGTGAAGGGTGATGGAGGTCGCAGGCGCAGAACCCGCTCAGCCCTGATGTGGTGCAAACAGGCTCCTTTCTGCCAACCCTGCCGTAGCTTCCTAACAGATCTAAGAGGGCATCTACAGATTGGGAGTTACTTGCCTCCTGTCCTCCCTGCACCACCAGGAGAGACAGCAGTTCTGGGCAGAGGATAAGTACTAGGGCTTCCTCTTTCGTTGCCTAGGGAACTGGAAGCCACTTCTGCCCCAGCCCCCAGAATCTGCCTGAGAAGGCTCTAACTAAGCCCACCACACTGCCTGGGTCTTGAGGCTAGCGGCACCTATACACACCAGACTTTGGAAATGTGATACATAGATTTTTCTCTCTTAATAATAAGTAGGGCTATTTTTTTCAGAGATTTGACTTTCAACCATCAGCACATCATAATGAAAGTAGTGGATTACTCATGCTGGGTCTTATTGAAAGGCCTTCCATATTATATTACAATATTTACTTATTCCCTTAATAGTCCACAGGGCTGCTAATTTCCGTCATCGCCTCACCTGTGCCAAAGCTGACAAAGCTAATAAAATCACCCTCCCTGTCGCCCCTTCCGCCAAAGCAATCATGATCATAGCTCAGAGACTATTCACTCAAAATCATCTGGATTCCTCTGGGACAGTATTATGAAGATGGATTTGTGCTATGAATGTGAAATTCAATTTACATGTTTTCAGCTGGCTGTCTAGGTATCAGAAGGCTTTCCGGGTGTTTAACGGAGTCATTTGTCTCTAGGAATGAGCACTAATACAACGTGACACGTACAGACCTGGGGTTCTGCCTTTCTTCTCTGGCACGAGCACCCGCTGGGGAAAAGGGGCTTTGGTATCTGAGAGAACCGCCAACGACCCCTGTTCTCAGGGACAGTATGAATCTCCAGGAGACGGCAGGGACAGCCAGACCGTGCATTCTCATCATCCAGGCCCTTCGATGCCCGGTCAGAAACATTCCCTTCTGTGTGGTTCTGGATTCTGGTGTCAAGAACGCTTTCACAGCAAGAACGCCTGAAATTTAGACTTAGGAGAAAGGATGGCCGGGAGTACCGCTCCATCCTAGTGATCTTATAGCAGTGACTAGGGCTGCTATTATTATTACTTCAATCATCTGTGGAAACTTACAAATTGCTTTACCGTCACGTTAGGCAGCAAAGCAAGAGCGGACTGACGGCTACTAAAGAGCATTCAAAAATCGCTGCCAATTAAAGAAGGACTCACTCTGGTGAGGAAGTGAATCACGGAAGAAGCTAATTGTAGAAATCTAAGGACAGATGCTGTTGCAAATAATAGCAGTGGTGGTCAACACTGCGCTGTGCTTGCTAGGTTCTCAGTGGTTTATATCACGTAGCTCACGTAATCCTTGCGACCACCTGGGAAGGCCGGGGTAGTGCCCCTCCCCCACGAGGGTATGTTCCCAGACCCCCAGTGGGTGCCCGAAATGGCAGATAGCACCAAACCCCACATATACCATCTCGTTTCCTAGACATACACACCTTTTCACTTAAAGAAAGCACTTCACGGCTTCTCTTTGGTGTATGTGAATTGCCAGCATCAGCGTTTCTGCTTTGGGACATTATTAAGTAACAGAAGGGTCGTGTGAACACAAGCGGTGTGAAACAGCTACTAAGTGACTGACAGCAGGGAGTGTGCACAGCCCGGAGATGCCGGTCACAGGGACGGTTCACCTCCCCGGCGGGATGGAGCTGGACGGCACACGATTCCGTCACGCTACTCAGAACAGCGTGCAATTTAAAATTTATGAATTGTTTCTTTCTGGAATTTTCCCTTTAATATTTTCTGACCAGAGGTGATGGCAGGTAACTGAAACTAAAGATGAAGATGTGTATGAATATTATTCTCATTTTACAAATGAGAAAACTAAGGCACAGAGACTTACTCAAGCTAGTTAACCCAATCTGTGTTGTTTTTGCTTGGTTGATACCCACTCCAGCTTGTTATTTTTCCTCGGGAACTCCCACAACACACCCCCTTCCCAATCTCACTGCTGTGGTTTGCCTGAGGTTGCCAGCCGCTCTGCCTGTATCCCCCGGAGTGACTGGAGTGGGTGGGTGTGTGACTCAGGCCTCGGCCAATCAGCATACTCCACCTCCTGGCCACAGTGTCAGGTTCACCTGCGGCCATGGACACAGTCAAGCTGAAAACTTCTGTGCATTGTTAAGAAAAAAGATCTTCTCTTTCCAGAAGAATATCATTGGCTCTCTTCCCTGCCAAAACTCATTATTCTCTCCCCAGTCTCCCCTCTCCCAGCAGCCCTTTGCAACCACACATCAGGGCTGTGGTTCCCCCCGACCTGAGACAAATCACTGCCCACTCAGGCTTCAGGGCGTCCTCTCCCGGGCTTCTGCCCCCGCTCCGCTCCGGGAGACGGCTGGACTTCGGGAAGATCATGGAGGGCATCCACTGAAGATAATTCACACCCAGGGGCCTTCTCTGTTACATGTAAACAAAGGAATTAGAGAGTCCACTGCGAAAGTGACAGTAAAGAGATGTAGGGTGGCAGGGTGGCTGTGACATGTGACTCTGATAGCGGGTGGTTTACATGAGATCATCACTGAGGCCCCAAATTCAAAGACTTTCCCACGATCACTGAGAATCGCTGGTGGGCTCGGGGGCCCGGGCTGCCACGCTGCCCTGGGCTCCTGCAGATGGCGCACTGATCCTCCCACTTGTGTCCGTTTGGAACACAGCGGCTCCTGTTTTATTTTATTTTTCCACTTGAACTCCACTTGCACAGCATTTACTAGAATCAGCTTGACTGATAAAGTCAGGGGGCGACAAGGAAAGTAACTCGAAAATTGACATCAAGCTTCCCTAAAGCGACACCCACCACCAGGCCCTGCCTTCACTCCCTAGTCCCCAGCCCCACGCCCCCTCACTGACTCCTCTCCCTGCGCTCGCCTCCACTCCTCTCTCTGGGCCTCTCCTCCCCTTCCACATCTCCGCACCCCCCCGCCCCTCCCCACACAGCCCCAACAGACTAATTCCAGCTCCTCTTGAAGAAAAGTTTAGCTCTTGCTTGGTCCTTATAAGCCGAGTTTCAGGGAACAGCCCAGGACCATGATGGCTCGTGTCCCCTTGGCATTTCACGGTCTGGAGGAGACTTTGTCACCAAGCACCATCAGTTAGATCATGGGTCAGCATCATGTGTGACAACATGTTGAGACATTTTAGTCCTGGGCTCCTGAGCCAGGCCCCGACTATCTATCCCCCTGGGTGGAGCTTAGGTTAGACACTGGGAGAGGTGGGGTTGTGCCACAGAGGCCAGGCTCTCTGGTATCATAAAAACCGTGGCACCACGGGTCTCAAGGATCTGTAACACAGCAAACATGTGCCCACTTGTTTACCAATCAGATACCAGGGAGTCAGGCTTCCAGTGGAACCGTAGGACAGCTCCAAATATTTACAGGCAAGGCACCATGATTTTTCAATAGGCCTGTTCTGGAGCAACTTGACTTGCCCACAGTAACTTTCAAAACATAGCAGCCCATTCAGCCATCACGTAGTTCTGCCCAAAGTCTAACTAACAGCGACACCATCAACCACCATCATTGTTACACTATTACTGGGTGCCTATTGCATGCTCCAACCACATTAAAATGCTTTCTGTGTCTTGTCTCCATACTCATAACTACCTTGGGAGGTAGGAATAATTTTTTACCCATTTTACAGATGAGAAAACTGAGGCGCAGAAAGGTTGAGTAACTTGCTCAAGGCTACGCAAGTAAGTGACAGAGCCACAGGCAAATCCAAATCTTTCTGACTCTAAATTTTGAGTTCATGACCACCACCGTGTTCTTCCAAACCCTAAAGGTAAGTGTTTCTCACCCCTTGATTTCAGGTGCGATTTCAGGTACCCTGACTGCCAGAGGCTGAATCTATCTATATTTGTATACTAAATCCTTCTGCAAGAAGTACCATGTCAGTGGCTCTCAAACAGAAGCAATTTTACCTCCCAAAGACATTTGACAATCTCTGGAGATAGTTTTGGCTGTCCTAAATCAGGCAGAGGGGCAGGGGGAGGTTGCTAGGGGCATCTAGGACATAGAGGCCAGGGATGCTGCTAAGCATCTTATCTGACAAAGAACTCTCCAGCCCCAGGTGTCAACAGTGCTGAGTCTGAGAGCCCCTGTACTATGTAAACTGCCACTCTGATGCTAAGTCAGGATAGCGTGATCACGCTGTTTTGCTCCCTTCGGACACAGCGTGGCATCAGCCAAGAATGCAAAGTGCAGTCCTGGCACCAGCCATCACATGCGGACTCCGAAATGAATGGCTTCTCCAGTGTCCCACTGAGTAGGGTGACCAGATATTTTTTTCTACAAACCAAGACCCTGAGAAAGGAGACAATTATTCCACGACAACAAGCATAAACCTTGGATGAACAGCACCCCTACGAGCGAGTTCACTGGCAAAAACGGGCTCACGCCAGTAGCGAGCGCAGCCATGCAGGTGACAGGCTGCTGCATACATCTTGGCCACGGCTTCGAACTCTCCCCACGCAGAGGGGCACTTTCCTCCAAGAGCTCCAGACATTTAGGTTACCAAGGGCTGGTCCTGGCCCCTCTGTCCTCCACACCAGCGGCACCTAGCGCCATCTGTTGGTGCAAAGCAGAGCTGAAAGCCTTCTGCTATGTAGCATGTTTTCAGGCTGGTTGTGCACGTCCATCATTTGAACTTTGGCAAGTTGAGACCCTCCTGTGGTTCATTTCATTTTGGCGAGCACCCTGTGAGGGAGGCCCTGTGTCCTGTCGCTCTGGGGGTGTAAACTGAGACACAGAGAGGCTGGTGCCTCTGGGGAGCAAAGCCAGTCGGGAGACCTGGAATCTGCATCTCTGGGGAATCAGAGCCCCGACTCTTTCTGCCCCTAAGACGGGAGACAGGTGGTGTCACATTCTAAATACAGCTCCGTGGGCGTGACCAGATTTCCAGGAAACCCTACAGAACGGCTTTACTACAACCATAGCTACCTGTCGTAATGCTGAGCAGGGTGCCGGTCCAGGTGTGTTCTGGGCAGAGATGGGGTCAAGGTGGTCGGCGGGTTCTGGGAGCCCTGCCTGCTTTTCACCCTCTTTTTCTTCCACTTGAGAGAGCGTGTCAGAATGTGAGTGAGTGAAAGTAATTTCCTTATAAGTGTGCCTTGGATACATCCTATTTTAATAGAAAGGAGATTTACTCACAGACTTTAATTAGTGGTAGTAATTGCCTGTGACCCGTCTCACAATCTCCCATGACTCACCAGTGGACCGGGCAGCATGCTTAAGGGGGTCCCCGCACAGTGCTCCCTCCCTGGGGAAATAAACGCAAACGGCCAGCAGTAAAACCAGACACTGTCACTGGCTTTGTTCTTATCTTGGGACTGTGTTTCTTGCTTTCTCTTTTGACCTCAAAATCAAATCCCCTGCTTAAAGCTCCTGGGTTTCAGTTGACGATGGCTGACATTTGGGCGGTAGGGCAGTCCGAAGCGCTCAAGTGTCTGGCGGTGCTTAGACGGATGATGGAAAGATGGCCAGGGGGATCGAACATGTTCCTGAGAGGTGCAGGGGCTACAACCAGGGGTGAGGGCTTGGGGAGGAACTGTGCCACCCCCAGCCTGGAGGGCATGATGCTGATAAAGTGAACAGTTAGGTCCTGAGCCCGATGTAGCGCTTTATCACCCATCCCCTTACTTCTGTGATTAAAAGAGGGACATAAGTGCCCTGTGTGTGTTTTGCCTTTGGAGAAGGTGGAAGCTGTGGGCCAGCGTCGCTCATGGGCAGCCAGAAGAGGAAGATGGATGAGCCCGGCTTCTCAGAGAGTTTGTAATGGAGTTTTCTCCTCCACTGCCTTCCATTTCAGAGTTCAGAACTCTTCTCCTGCCACAGATGCTGAGTTCTCCCTCTCCCCCGCTGAAATACAGCCCCTTCTGTTCCTGGATGGCACATGTGACAGCGCAGTGAGCTGTGGGCTATGAACCCATCTGACGGGCACCCTGGTCTGCGGTGCAGCCAGAAACCGATGGGGGAGAAATGGAAACCATGGAGTTGAGCTGGCCTCCTGGAGTGCTAGAGAGGCCCTGGAGGACTCTGGAGGGCTGGTGTGCGAGGCAGCTTTCTTCCTCTTGTCGCCCATTCTTGGGGAAACTCTGTCTCCTTTTCATCTTTGTCCCCTGCCCCAGGCAACCCTGTCCCTCTGATTCAGAGCATACCTGTAACACCGCAAGCATCCTCCAAAGTGACTTGTGCTTGGTTTATGGACCTCCGCACAGGACCTGCTGGTCGGCCGAGACAAGGAAGCTGAGAAAGGAGCGGGCTGGGACAGCATCCTGCTGGGCCTCAGCTTGCAGGAGCTGAAAGCACATTGTGTCTGAATCAAGGCATGTGTCATGGATATGAGTGTTACCCTACATGCGTGCGCATAAGACACGCCACAGTGGTTTTGTTTTTCTAAATCGACTGTAGTCAGCTCCGAGCTCCCACCAGCTTGACCGGTAGGAAATTCAAGCCCAGTCCTTAATGACAATCTCTCTGGTTTTAATGAAAACATCAGAAATGGTCTGTGGCAAGCAAGAAACCTGCTGTACGGGTGGAAAGACTGAGGTCTGTAGTGCCCTGCAGCGGTGGGATTAGAGAACCAGACAGACGCAGAGTCATCTCTGAACTCAGCCTGAGTTCCAGGGACTCCAGCCACATCCCTCTGTCGATATTTAATGGGGTGTCCCAGTGGACATTTTTGTGGGTCCTTCACATTCACCCCATGGTGTGAGTCTTCAGAGATATCTCCCTGTGTCAGCCGTACGTGATGAGTGATTATTAACAAATATTTGCCTTTGCATTCTCTGGTTTCGAAACCACTACCGCACGCCTTTCTTTCCCATAGTGACCGCCACCCGCTGTTGCAAGTCCGCCCAGCGGAAACACCTCCGCCACACCGAGTTCTCCAGGTGACACATCTCTCCCTGCCTCGAGTGTTCACTTTCCTCGCCTCCATGAAGGAGAGAGTCACTGAGGGAACTCTGAGAAGGGCCAGGAGCAGAGACGGCTAAGAGCCACCATGTGGGAAGGAGCACAGTCGACTCGGAGGCATCTCATTACTCTTTGGTTCTGCTGCATCTTGTAAAGCCACTTGGGCATTGGGCTTTTCATCTCTCTATCTATCTATCCATCCATCTATCATCATCTACCTACCTACCTACCTATCATCTGTATCTATTTATCTACCTACCTACCTACCCACCTACCATCTATCTATCTCCCATCTATACCTAGCTTCTATTTTATTTTTATTTAAAAACAATTTTCATGCCATAAGATTCAGCCCTTTAAAGTGTACAGTTCCGTGGGTTTTAGTGTATTTATAGAGATGTGCAAGCATCGCCACTAATTCCAGGACATTTTCATCCTCGCAGAAGAAACTCTATCTCCATGAGCAGTCACTCTGCACTGCTGCCTCCCCTCGATCCCTGGAAACCATTAATCAACTTTCTGTCTCTATGGATTTGGGTATTTTGCTATTAAGTCTGTGGTGATAGGGTCCACTGCCACTATCCATTAAGAGCCCAGAAAGAGGGAGACGTTAAAGCCCAGGGTAAGCGAGGGAAAATCAATTTCTAGATATTTCTTCCTGACTTCTGAACAGTGGGTCCCTTTAAGGAAGGGTGGGCGGGGGGTGGGGGTAGAAATGACAGGTGCCTGTGGGATTTAGCTGTCTTTGCAATGTTTCATTTCCCAGAGAGTTTCGAGGCCAGACTTGTAGCGAGATGTTGTCTGTTGGCCCAGGGCCTGGGCTCAGTGTGAGAGAGTGAGTCCATTTCTGCGAGGGGACTCGGGTGCTCTGGGGACTGTTGTCCAGCCTGGGTTTACCCAGTGGCTTCAAGTGGCGTTTTAGGGGTGCTCCAAGCAGCTGGCCTTCCTGGCCATTGAGACGGAAGAACCTCAAGAGCATCTATCCAGAGAGGAAAGCACAGGACCTGAGCGAGCGTGGCAACAGCTCGGGGACGGAGTTTCATAGGAGAGCACCTATAGGCCAGCGGACGAGAGGTGGGGAGGGGACAGGCAGGGAGGGACCGGAGGGCGGACCTTTGCTTCTTGGGGAGCCTATGCTGGCTTTTGGATTCGTCGAGATGCAGGAAGGGAGCAAATCAGATGTGTGCTTTAAGAAGATTAATTTGGTGTGATTTCCCCTTGAATTTCATTTTATTCAATGTGGAAAATCACTCTTGGACCAGCACTGTATTCAATTCTTAAAGTGCATCTCCTTATACCATAAGTTCAGAGAGGTCCTTTGCTCCTGAAGTGTGTGTGTGTGTGTGTGTGTGTGTGTGTGTAATTTTTTAACTTAGTTTTGCAGAGGGATGCAGTTCTAGCTGATCTTACTTCCATGTAACTCAGAAAAATAAATCTATTTATCAGAGAAATTCTTGGGGACATTGTGTCTGCCTTTTTTAAAAAAAATTACTTGCCCTCCTATCTCTAATTATTCAATAGAGGTTAATTTTTAGAAAAGTCACCTTGCTGTCCTTTTGAACGCTGAAAAAGTTGTCTCCTATGAAAACCAGAAGGGAGGAGTATTTTCTGCCCTAGATTTTGATCTCCATGTCTCTTTTCTTCCACTTGGTTTTACTTAATTGAAGACTGTTTTGTGCATTTTTCTTTCCTCCATACCTATTTTCATTCTCTCTAGTCTCATTTCAGAACTCACTCAACGATTCTGCTTCTCGGAGTTGCTATTCTGCTGGTAACAGAGAAAGCTCCAGGTGCAATACCGCAATCTAATTTGAGGATATTATTAAGAGCGTTTGATTCACATAATTGTGTTTGATTAGAAAAGAATGACTAAATCTGGGATTGAATTGACTGGTGCATAACTATTTTAGGGCTTGTTATTAAGGGTTTAAATATTATTGGGCACTTCCTTAGGTCTGTTTGAGGTGTCTATTTTCACTTATAATAATGAATCTCCCTGCAAAACCCTCGAACAGGATAGCATTTTACACTTAACAGGGGCCGGCATGGTTTATTTGATCTAATCACCTTAATGTTTCCGATGCCTTTGCATTGTTTTCACTTGAAGGTTGGAGAAAGGGAAGCTGGAGCCTGAGGCTGGAATGCCCTGCCCAGAGCTTGCTAGCAGTGGGCGGCTCCACCTGGCTTCCGGTTCAGAGGTCAAGTCTCCTTTCACTGTTGTCACAGGAATGCCAGGACGACACGAACCATGCTATCCACAAATTCGTTTTTCCATTTGCCTTCGAGAAATCTGAGAATTAAGCTCTCTGCCTCCCAGAAACACGGCACAGTTGCTTATTGTTCAGTAATTTCTACAGAAAAAGGAGGGCTAGAAATGTTTCCAGTGAATACTAACTATTCTGTTGAAGTTGAGGTTTTTGACTAAGTTATGACCCGTTCATTTCAAGTGATTCTTGATGTCATGGCAGGCACCAATGTGAAATTACTATAAAGTATTTTCTGTATTGTGAAAGCAATAACCATTTTTTTCCTCTTACTGTTTGCATTTTTGGGGGTATTGTTATAGATTGGGGGTTTCCAACCTCAGCACCACTCACATATTGAGACAGATGTTTCTCTGCAGGGACCTATGAGGACTATGGACGTTTAACATCATCCCTGGCCTCTACCTATTACATGCCAAGAGCACCCCACGTCCCCAATTGTGACAGCCGAAAATGACCAAAAATGTCTCCAGACATTGCCCAATATCCCCTGTGACACAGCCATCCTTTCTGGGAACCACTGCTGTCAAAGGTACAGGCCACGAAAACATTTTATTCTCTTCCCATCAAACCCTCTACACTAAAGATGCATTAGTAATTATTTAGAAGCACATTTGTCTATTGAGTCTCATATCATCAGTGGAAATCAGTTGAGAAGGTGTCCCAGAAGAGAAACCAAAATCCTAGTTAATTCAAACATAACTCCTGGGACCAGGTAATTAAAGATGCTCTTAACTGGTTGCCTTTCCAAAATCAATACCAACCACAGTGGCATCCATCTTAGCTATAAAACATGTTTTCTCCTAGAGAGGTTTCTTTGAGAGGTCTTAGAACTGGGAAGTGAGAAAACAAACTGGGGTTGGCATCTTTGGTTGCATAATAAATGTGTTTAATATACGTCAACCCGATTACTCTGAAGTTTTGACTGTTCTACTAATTTTCTTTTATATACTTTGAAATAAAGTAATCATTTATGGTAAGGAAATAGAGAGGTGAGGCTCTGGGTAAAGAGGCATAAATAGGAAAGGGAGGGCAAAACAGCTCGGCAAGTGCTTCTTATTTGTCAGTGCCACCCAGTGCGCAGCTGTGTTGAAGGGAGGCAGTGAGTTCCCTGTCACTGGAGGTGTGCAAACAGAGCTGTACGGGAAGCAGGAAAAGAGTGGGTCAGGCAGATCTGGATTTGAAAGCTTAGTGGCTTGGAAATTAACTGCACTGATCCTCAGCCTCCTATGTATAAAATGAGGATACTTAACATAAAAGATTCTTTTGAGATTAGAGATGCCATTTACAGAAGCCCTATCTTTTGCTAAATATTCAGTAAATGGCAGCTTGTTCCTAATTTCCGTATAGGCCCCGGCGTCTTCTGGAGGGTTGGGCAGCTCCATCTCTCAATTCTAGGCATCGCTCCATCCTGGTAGACACCCAGGAATCATGGCTATATGCTCCAAAATGGCCTTACCTATTCATAAAGAAAATATCTTGCAATATCCATTTGATGCATATTCTTATCAACTTTTCCCCAAACTCTCCTTTACTATTTCATGAATTGAGAAAAAGAATGAGAAAAAAAATTGTTATGAGGTTCCATCCACTGAATCCTGGTTTATGGCAACAATAAAAGCAGTGTGCTGCCCAACCAGACGAATGTCTATTCCTCAGTAAGCTAAACTTACTGACCTGCATGGAAACGTGGACTCGAGCGTCTGAGAGTGTCTCCAGGCTAGGTGTCACTGGCTCAGCTTCCCCAGCACGGGATGCCGGGCGGGAGAGGGTGAGGAATCGCAGGCAAGGAGAAAACGCCCTTCCCCTGTTGTTGGGGTCTGATGCCTCTGCACAACCAACCTTTCCGGGCTGAGAAGCGGCACCAGATGCCAGAACAAAGTTAATCAACATAGCCCAGACCAGGTGGCTCAGGTGGTTGGAGCATCGTCTCACACACCAAAAGTGTGCGGGTAAGTTCCCCACTCCGGGCACATACGTAGGTTGTGGGTTCGATCCCCGGTTGAGGTGTGTATGGGAGGTGACCAATTGTTGTTTCTGTCTCACATCAATGTCTCTCCCTCTCTGTCTCCCTCTCTCTCTCATCAATAAACATAACCTCGGGTGAGGATTTAAAAAAAAGGTACCAACAAAAAATAATAGTGTTGTTCACAACTCAGGTCTTACTTTGCTATTCATCAAAATGTTTGCTATTTCAAACTATTTTGTCCCCAAAGAAAACACTTCATCAGCCAGGCTCTCCAGCATGTTGGAACGGGCATAGGCGAGGGGTTCTCAATTACTTTCAAAGTTATGGAGTCCTTTTCATATACAGAATTTCCCAGGGGGTACAGATCCCTAACACAAATGAAACAGAAGCCCCATCTATTTGAAGTCAGGGAGGGGAACTGGAGCTCTGGGTCTGTCTACCCCCTGGACCTCCCAACACAGCCCCACCTAGTGGCTTGGAGGCCTGAAATCCAGACTGGTGACCAGTGGGCACGGCCATTTCAAATCCCTTTCTTGTTTTAACAGCCCTGGCTTGCACACGGTGGACTCACCCCAGGGCAGGGCAAGAAATAGCAGGCGCTTTCCTGCCAGCTTGGTCCGCAGAACCACCTGAGCATACACATACACAGTCTTTGCTCTCCACCCAAGTCTTTTAATCACATTTAATAAGAACAGTTCTGCTGTATTTTGCATCTGATGCTTTTCTTTGACCATTATTTTCAAAATAGAATGCCATGGAGGAGATGATAATAGTTACCAGCATTTACTGGAAGAACTTCAGGAAATAATGGTTCACCTGAGGCTGTCATGATTGTAACTGTCTGGGAAAAGCCGCAGAAGCACAGAGTTTTGAGTGGAATGAAGGCTCCACTGTCTTTGGGAAGCTGGGGGCTGCTGTTCCGTACACTCGACAGATCCGGCTTAGATTGCGGAGCGTCTAGAAGGGGCGGCACCTGGTGGCTGCTGAGCGTGCACTGGCCGCAGGAGTATAAACACAGGGACCCAGGTGCACCCGGCTTGAGAATGCTTCCCAGCTCACTGCTCAAATTCACTTCCAGCCTGGGCAGCGCTGGGTTCTGCTGACTAGTTGCTTCACCCTCTTTCCTGGCACCCATCTTCAGATGAAATGAAGAGACAGTGGGAGATAAGATACATTTACATTATAAAATCCTTTTAGTAGAATAGCTTTGTTTTTAAAACAGTATAGTGGTAGCAATTGGCACAAGTAGATACTGCAACCAATTAGTGGAATGACATGAAGTAAGACCCCAAAAATGTAGATTTCACTGAATAAAGTCTCAATAGAAAATCCGGCTGCCAGGCTTTAAAGTTGTAGGTCTTGTCTGCCGTGTTCTTGGTAGTGTTCGCACCCTCGCCCGTCTCTCCTTGCCCGTCCTTCTGGGGACTCTCTCCGGCGTCTTTAGATCTGTGATAAACCGTCCTCTCAGGATGATGACCTGAGGCCGCAGTGACCGCAGGGAAGCTCCTTCCTCTGGAGACATCTCCAGAACTCTCTGTTTGAACAGTGCCCTCCCGTAAGTACTGCCGGAGGCCGGGAGACGCACCAGCAGACGATGTCGGGCTGACGACCAGCATCCCGGGTCCATCTGGGCTCAGCAGCCATGGCTTTGTTGGAAATTATGGAAAAACCAACTGACGACCAGGAAGCCAATGATACCAAGCCTCTAGTCAGGACAGGTATCAACCCACCTGCCCATGAGAGAGTTGGCACTCAAAAGACTCACTCCACAAGTCTAGAGGAGGCAGTAAGGATTTAGTCTGGAAATTCTCCCCGAGGTGCCCAAATCCCTCCTATCCCAGCCTCCCCAGGGTCTGAAATCTCTCCATTACAAATTCGTACTGTGGTTGATTGCTCCAGGTATCTTTTTCATTGTTTGTTGCAGTTATCACAAATTATTATTTTGTACTGTATTGTATTTTCTCTCTTTTCTTTTATTGTGGTTCACCTATAGTTGTCTCCATCCCCCCCCCCACAGCCATCCCCACCTCCCACCCTCAATCCTACCCGCCTTCGGCTTGTCCCTGTGTCCTTTATACATGTTCCTTGATGACCCTTTCCCTCTTTTCCCCCCATTATCCCCTCCCACCTCCCCTCTGGTTACTGCCAGTTTGTTCTTTATTTCAATGCCTCTGGTTGTATTTTGTTCACTTATTTGTTTTATTGATTAGGTTCCACTTATAGGTGAGATCATATGTTATTTGTCTTTCAATGCCTGGCTTATTTCACTTAGCATAATGCTCTCCAGATCCATCCGTGCTGTCCTCAGCATCACTAGCCATCAGAGAGATGCAAATTAAAACCACAATGAGATCCCCCTTCTCACCGGTCAGAATGGCCATCATAAAAATATCAACAAACACATCAACAAACAAGTGCTGGTGAGGCTGTGGAGAAAGGGAACCCCAGTGCCCTGGTGGTGGGGATGCAGGCTGCTGCAGCCACTGTGGAAAACAGTATGGGATTTCCTCACAAACCCAGGTATCTATTTTTAAAGGCAAGAACTCGGAGAAGGTGCCTCCATATTCCAGTGTGAGTTAATTGAGCAGGTGCATTTTCTCACCTGCAGCAGAGGCAGAGGCAGAGGCAGAGGCAGTAGGACCTCGGTCAAGCCTTTGTTCGCCCTTCTCCTTCCGGCCCTCCGGCAGGTGCTAAGCAGTAGGCAAACAACGCCCCGATGGGGTTCTCCTCTGCTTCTGGGAAAGCCAACCTCTGCAGGCTCTGTTCTCCCTGTGCGGGCAGAGGAAGCGGAAACCCAACTGTGGGCCCCGTTTCACCATTACTGTTCACAAAAAGCTGCACAGTGAACGATGTCATGTCATACACTCCTGACCACGGAAAGCCTAGAACCGGGACGACAGGAAAACGAAGGAGCTGGAACTTGTACAGAGATGCCCACTTTGGGCAATAGATGGGCCTTAAGGTGATGCGCAGCTCTGCTCATCAGTTTTCCTTTCAGAAAATTCCTCTCCACTTCTCACCCATCTGTACTGTGTAGCAGCTAACGATTTCCACTTGCTTTGTGCTTGCCCTTGAACTTGTCAATGAAATGATCTTCTATGAAACAAGTCCATGTTCTGCTGCCTGAATAATTCTTTTGCACAGTCAATCCCGATGCTCTCATTGATCTAGAGCGTAACTTTTTGCTTTAATACATTGAAGTATTTCACTCAGCAAGAAAATGGGAAGGGTGGATAATTCTATGTCTTTTTTTTTTTTCTTTTTTAATGTAACTCTTTTTCCTGGGAGCACACACAACCAAGAAATGTGAGAGCAAGCAACGAAGAAGCCTAGGCTGTTTAAACAATGCCTATCGAATCTGTAGTAATAGCCCCTCCTTCAATCACGGTACTGGTCATTTATGTCTTCTCTCTTTGTTTTCTCAGGGAGTGAGGATACATACTGCGTCTTCCCGCCCAAGCAAAACTGCATCTCCCAGAAGTTCCTTGTCTGTTGGTTGGGCCCACCAGAAATGAACTGCAGAGTTGGACGACAGAAGGGAAGCAGTGCCCAGCTTGGGGGTGGGCAGGCACCCCCTTATGGGAGGGGGCAGCGGCCAGGCCTGCAGGTCCAGGTGTTTATGTGGCTCCCGGGCAAGCGCACCAGCGTGTAACTTTGAGACCCCGCAGCTGGGGGCTTAGCGGCGGTGAAAGACCAACTCGGGTTCCAGACCGGTCTCCTGCATTCTGGCTGGTCCTTCTTGTGCGTCCTGGTTTCTGTCATTGTGTTTCCCCTGATCATTCCCAACTGCAGGCCCCGTCACTGAAGCAACTGCGTCCCATGGACTGTTTAACCAAACCCCCAAATGCATAAGCTCAAATTTCTGTACCCCATATTCTATATCACTCATATTGGCTCGGATTCTCTGATCGACCCTCAACTGATAAAATCAGTCTTGCTAAGGGATTATCAATGTTACCAGTTTCTTCAAAGAATTGGCTACTGCCCTTGTTCATCTTCCCCATTATCCACCTACTTTCTATTTCTTCGATTTGGGCTCTGATCTTGATGTCTTTCCTCTTTTCTATATATTTTGGCTTTAATTTACCCACATTTTTCTAGTCTCATCATATAGAAACTTGTGTTCAGCGAGAAGATTTTAAATCAACGATCTAAGATTTATAGCAATAAATTTCTCTTGTCAATGCTGTGTTTTTATTGCTAGTTTTCTGTGCAAATGTTTTCTTATCACTTATGATGTCTTCTCTGACATACACATCATTTAGAACCATGTTGTTGCCCTGGCTGGTGGCTCAGTTGGCTGGAGTGTTGTCCTGTACACCAAAAAAGTTGCGGGTTTGATCCCAGTCGGGGAATATACCTAGGTTACGAATTCAATCCCCAGTCTGGGTGTGTACAGGAGGCAACCAATTGATGTTTCTCTCTCACACTGCTGCTCTTTCTTCCCCTTCCTCTCTCTAAAAATCAATATATCCTTGGGTGAGGATTAAAAAAAGAAGTGTATTGTTTGATTTCCAAACATTTGGAGACTTTCTAGATATCTTACTGTTCTAAGTAGTTAATCTTGCCGTGATTCAATAACACATTTTTAAAGATTTCAATATTTTGAAATTTACTGATATACTTCGTGGCTTAGCGTATGGTCTCTCTTAGTGAACGCTCCATGTGTTCCTGGAAAGTGGGCGTGGTCTACCATTGCCCGGTAAATGCCAAGTAGGTCAAGTTTGTGGAGAATGTTGGTCAGATCTGTGACATCCTCATGATAGTTTTGGCCTACTTTTCTGTCAATTACTGAGAGAAAGGTGTTAAAAATCTTCAACAGATATGTAGTTCCCTCTTTAACACTGTTACTTTTTTTCTTCATAAACTTTGAAATTCTCTATATATTTTGATTTGATTTTGAAGACCATATTACCATATTCATTTTGTGTTGCTATCCATCCAGATCAATTGACACTTTTATCACTATAAAACGCTCCTTTATTATTTCTTTTATCTCTGCTTATAGGCTTTCCCTTGAAATTTATTTTGACTGGTATTAATGTGGCCACACCTGCTGTTTTAGGCTTGTGCTTTGCCTGATTATCTTTTTCTATCCTTTTTCTTTAAGCCTGTCTGGGTCTCTGTATTTAAAGTGCATCATTTTTAGACATTTTTTTACTATACATAAGACGAAAAAACATAGGCATTACTAGATGCTTGTGATGAAAGCCGGTTTCTAAATGGTATTATGTCTGGGTAACTATAAACCAAATAACAGCTTTCATGACTTGAGGCAAGTGATTGATTAAAAGTATCGTTTCTCACAATTTGCCAGTTGCTCAGCTGCCCCACATCCTCTTGACAGCTGTTCCTTCAGCAAGAGAAACATGAGGATGTCAGAGACAGTCTGGGTTGCGGGTGTCACATCTTGCAGTAGGAACATCGTTTCACTGAAAGAGATCGCAGCGGTTGCTGCTAACTTGGAACAAGCCCTCTGCCTCTCGGAGGGTCGGCCGGCAGCGGCTCGAGGATGCTCGCTGAATCGCTCACCCTCAGAACTGAGATGAAAAGACAGAGGATGAAGAGCACAGCAATTCCTCCCCTCCAGACAGCAAGTGCCTTGAAATTAAAGTCTTTAGCACTTACATGACATTATGTTCCATACTCTTTTCCTGTCCGTCACCAGTGTGAACATTCTGATCTCTCAGATCACTAGACTGAATGAAAATTCTCACCTTAGACAAAATGACCATTATCACGATGATTATTACGCTCTGCATTTATATCTGTAACTTCTCCTTTGCATCTAAGGTTTAAGCTCATTTTTCAGAATAGGTGTTGGGGTCAATTTGAAGTCTGGAAATATTTTTGAAAGATTTATTGCTTACATACTCTTAGAACATTTGGCCAAATTCGTATAGACAGTATTTCCAAACAGCTAGCAGGTACGTGCTGGGAGGCCGGGGGCCCTTTTGTGGTGTCCTGCTGAAAATGCATCACCTGAATCTAATCGCGAGGGAATACCAAACTATCCCGTGGAATGTTCTACAAAATAACCAGCCTATATTCTTCAGAAATGTCAATGTCCAGTAGCACATGAAGCTGAAGGGCAGTTGCGGACTGAAGGAGAAAAGGCGCTGTGGAGACGGCGGGTGAAATCTGAACACGGACTAGAGTTAGGTAATGATATTGGATCCCTGTTAAATGTCTGGAGTTTGATCATGCCATTTTGGTCAAGTCAGGGGGTGTCTCGGTTCTGAGGGTAAAGGGACACAAGCAAAATCAGCAGAAATGACTAAGGGAGGGAGTGAGCCACCACTCAGGGGGCAGTCACTTAGGAGGTCGTCTTTTCTCCAGTCTCCCGAATCCCCCTTGCGCCCACCCCACCCCCACACTAGGGCAAGGGGGAGTGTTGTGCCCAAGTGAGAAATCCGTGAGACCTCCTTCCTTCTGCTCCAGCAGCTCAAAGAGTTCTCATAGAAGGATGAGACTGACTCTCAAAAGTGGGCGGGGAGAGGCAGTTTAAATGAAAGTGATGGAAACTACCTTTCAAGAGTGGATTACATTATAACCATGAATTAGGAAAAGAAAGTGGCTGACAATTAGCAGGGAACCGGGCACTCAATGAGGCACAGGGGGACAGTAGTTGGAGAAGAGTCTTCCCAGTGATTCCCCACAATTACACTCCTCGTTTGCTGCAGTCAAGAGACGCAGGGGAGGCTTGTGGTCAATGGGGGGGGGTGGTTACAGCACAGAGAATAACTCTCATTCGTCCACCTCTCCATGGTAACCCCTAACCCTCTGACAACCTGGAAGCTCCCCGATGTCCCCAAGTGGGCCCTGGATGGATGGAGATGAAAAGTTGGGGTTTCCTTCCTTCTTTTAGCTGTGTCTAAGCCTCCTCTCCTGAGTGCTCATTTCCTGGACTGACCTGCACTGACCTGGACCAGCTTCTTTTTAAAATGACTGACAGTGGGAACCTCAGCCCCACCCACAGGGGTGCAGGCTGATCCTCTGGCCTCCTGGAGACTCTCAGACAATGTCCCCACATTATGCATTCAGCCTCAAGTGACACCATAGTGGGACACTGCTCACCCCTCACCCCGGGGAGGTGAGGCTGAGCCCAGTTCAGTCCAGTTTCTTTTCAGGCTTTTCTCACTCAGGTTTAAACAGATCTTGGTGTCCTGCCCACCATCTGCTAAGGTCTGGTTGCAGCAAGAATGGCCATGCCCAGTCTGCAGATGAGAAAACCGAGGCTGGGAGAAGTTAGGGCCACACCTCAGTCAGTGCTGGAAATTTCTGCCATCCTACAAACTCAGACCGCCTAAAATAAAAACCACTCCCCCACACTGCCCCCCAGACAGGAGCAGCTCGCCCCGTCTCAGCAGTCCCACTCATCCTCTCCTCTCCGACTGCAGAGGGACGCCTGAGATAAGTTTCCAGTCCTTCTCTCAGTACCCGGGAGTGTACAGCACATAAATCACGTTTAATAGCGTTAACCTACTTTATAATGACTTTCCTGAAGCAGAGAACATATCTGTAGAGACAAACCCCAATCTAATACATTGGTAGAAAACACCACTGCATAAAAGAGCATACTTCCAAAGCAGTTTAGACAATACAGAAAAGAAAAAAAACTAAACTGTCCTCCTGATAAAGGGGGATGAAGCGGAAGGGGATGGAGAATGGACAAGAAATAAAGACTGGAAATGTGTACCGTGCATAATACTTGGTAATGCACAGTGATCACTTTCCATTTTGACGGGGTCACTGATACAACTACGTCATACACACACCAAGGCAAAATAGCCACCCCACACGGCTGTGTTACAGGGTTCTACTTTGGACCAGGGACTGATCAGAAAGTGCAGGTGAGATGGGGCAGGGGGATTGATCGGGACAGAAAGGGTGGGTGTGGAGAGCGCTGGGGACCTGCTCTGACCGAAGGCTAGCTTATCCCTCAGCCTGGGGCTGCTGGCCTGCGCTCGGCCAGCCAGCTAGACCAGAGCTCGGGGCCGACTTTGATCTGCACCCTTCACAGCACTGGGGGAGAGTGCGGAGCAGGTGCACAATGAACGCTCATTACGTGATCGTGTTTCAAGCTAAGTAAAAGGGCCATGTTTCCCTTATCGGCAGCAACCCATACTTCTCCCCCTTCTTCATGTATAAGCGATAATGAATAAGAGTGTTAATAGCGAGCAATGAGCACAGAGAGTAAATAAGCACAAACATAACAGAGCGAGGATGGATTAGGTTTAATTTTCTTTCTGTAATTCTGTGTGCCTATGGGATATATCATTCATGCTTTAGTGGGAGAGGAGGAAAAGAGAGAAAGAATAGGAATGAGAATGTGAATTTCTAGGAGTGGATGGCCTTGCAACTTCCCAGAGCATCTGCCAGCAAGGAGGAGCTGGGAGGGGCGTTGCAGAACTTCAGGAGTCGGGGAGACGTTCTACCCCCAGGAAGGTCTCAACTGCCTCACCAGCTCCAAGGTGTATAACTACCAGCCCTGGGGGTAGGCCCCACTTCCATCCACCCAGGGCTGAAAGCAAGTCCAGGACATGGCGGTGGTACCCACCCAAGGTCAAGCATGATCTCTGATCAACCCTCCCCACTCCCAGAGTGCAGGGACCCCGTCTTGCTCATCCATCCATCCTCATGCACCACACAGGGCCCAGTGCAATGTAGAAGCCTGTGAACCTTTGCTGAGTACACAGAGGAGCAAGTGAATGAATGAACGAATCACTGAATGAGCTGTGTTCTTACGTCTGTGTTAGAAGAAAGCCCCCCTTTTCACTTTAGAAATCATTTTCTCTTTGTGTTTCTCCTGTGTTTTGTGACATTGCAGTGCACAACCGCCCTCACACCCTACATTCCAACCCAGCCTGAAATCCTGGTGCCATGCACAAATAAACAAGCATTAAAAAAACACACAGATCCTAGGCCAACGGAAGTCCATCCAGCGTGGTATGTCCGGCATGTATGTGGGAGGGGGCTGATGTGTATTTATGTGCCTACGACGTAACATTTCAATCTTGGTTTATCCTCAGGAGTTTCTGGCTGAAACCCATCTTGCAAAGTATTCTCAGCCACGGAAATTCCCTCCTCACAGGTGATGAAGTCCACTCTCTGGATCGCAAAACACTATCAATCCAAAAAGGAAGCATTTGGAACTCCTGGCCAGACGAGCTTCATAGAGCTGAGAACGCGGCAGCTGGGGCGCAGACAGAGGGACGTGGCAGGTCCTGAGCATCCTGGTGTGCAGAGAACCCTGAGATAGGGCCACCCAGGAGGCATGCTGGGGCTGAGAGACGGCCTTTGGGGCCAGAAGCCCAAGTCTAGCCCTCTCTTGATAGTGACATCTGGTAAGCAACGGGAGAGGCCACCAGCTGAGTTTATTCACTAGTGAGGCAGTGTCCCTGGTGACACTAGCAAAGTGACGCTACTGAAGTGTCAGCCGGCTAGGCTGAACTAGTTAAACATGCCAGCCTTATGTCACGTAACACTGGCCAGAAGCTGTTCTAAATATTTTGTGCATATTAATGCATTCACTCATTTAATCCTCAGGATCCAGTGGGCTTGTTCCTATCATCCCTCTCATGTGACCAGGAAGACTGGAGTCCCTGTCCCTGTCCTATGGCTTGTGGGGTTATAGGGGGCAGGGGAACAAGCTGGTCGTGGTGAGGTTGAAGCCTTCTCATGAAAGGCTGTGCTGCCTTTGCAACTACAACCTCCAGGCACGAGACTTCACCTCTGATAGCTATTATTTTTGTTAAGTGGGGGTAATTCAATAATAATAGCTACCTCGTTAGCCTGTGCTGAAGATAAAAATTAATTACATCTGTCATGCTTGGCCTATAGTATCTGTTTGATAATAGAGTCACTTTTATTAGGCTAAAGATTACAATGGGAGAAACATGAATGTCAACCTATATTAAGTTTAATTTCCTTCGTATATAAACACAGGTTGGACTCACTGAACAATGGAAATCTGCTTATAGTGATTTCCCTTTAAAAACCATTTTTTCCTAAGGTAAACATCCCTGAGCTATTTCCTATGACTCAGAGCCCGCGGGCCAGCTCTGGGTTCCCCTGACTATCAGTTCAGTGTGTCAATGAGTGTACCCCAAGCGCATGGGCACGGAAGGTCAGTACTGAACTTGCTAGCAGGTCTCTCCGGGGGCTCTTTGTTTGGAAATTTTTGGACATTGAACAAAATCAAATTTCCTTCCTCCTTCTCCACAAGAGGCCGTTCCATTTATCGGTCATCGGATGTGTCCAGGCAAGCTCCCCGTTCCTAGCGTCTCCCCATCACAGCTTTGCAAGGAAGGCGTTATTAACTCGGCTTCACAGAGGGGCAGCCCGAGTCTCTACGAGGTTCCATGGCCTGGTCAAGGTCACACAGCTGGTGCGTGATGGCGCTGGGCTCCCGGGTCTGCGCTCCCTAAAAGGTACTGTGCCTAGTCAAGTTTCATATGCCTTTGGGCTTCAAACAGTTGTAAAAACATTAAAATTTAAACTGCCTTTTGGATGAAAGATTCGGAAAATTAAAAATCAGACACTTTCCTGGCCCTTCATTGTAAACAGGCCAAACACGAACCATTTCTTCATGTTCCCAGATTATCATTACAGACCTTCATCATCTTTCACGTGGGCAGGCGGGGGACCCCCTTCGACACACAGAGCTCCGATTGTTATGCCTTTGAACACTTTTGTCTCTATATTATTTTATTGATTTTTGCAGATTATAAATTACAGATAATATGATAAGTATCCCTAACTATTTCAGTACACACCTCCGAAAAATCAGGGCATTTTCCTCTCTGAGCACACCCCACGGTCACACCTACCACAACGGGTGCCATCTGACAGCCTGCCTGTACTCACATGCCCCCTATCAGCCCAGAAATGTCTGTTAGAGCTGATCGAGTCCCCTTTTGGATTCTTGTCCACGGGAGGAAATAGCTGGTCGTGTCTGCACACTGGCCGTAGGGGGCACATCCCCTACATGTGGGAGCACAGAGGGGTCTTGGGGGACTGCAACGAAAGCTCATCGCCCAAACAAAATAGCACCGAAGCGCATCGTCACACGCAGGACAAACCTGCAATCAGGCGGTGGCTCTGCCTGCCACGTGCACAAATTAAACTTAACATTTAAGACTCAGTGGCAGATTTTCGCCTGGGCTTCTACCTGTTGTAGCTGGTACTGCCATCCAACTCCGCCCACCACTGGAGGGACAGAGCATTCCCCTGGGGTGGACACTCGAGGTCACAGTGCAGCGTCAACTGGAAAGGCAGAGAGCGCCTCCCATTCCCAGCTCTGACCGCCACGGGGAGAAGGGTCAGGGCCGCCAGTTTTGAATCAGTACTCTAGGCGGGAGGTGCAGCTGCTGCCGAAATGTCACCTGCTCCCCCAGTAAAGTGACCGACCGTCCTGGTCTCCACGGGGTTGAGGAAACGTGAACAGGACAAGCTGGTCCCTCTGTTCTCTGAGGGCCTCGCTTCTGTCCCTCTTGGTGAAGCTCTTCCCTCTTGTTTGGACTGACACACCCACCCCCCAGCAGTGTTTGCTGAGCCCTCTTATGCTTGTGGTGGAAAACGGGGTGGGGGAGGGGGCTGTGCACAGAAGGGGGCGGGGACTGGCATCTGGGCAGCCCATCTGGTGGCCCGTGATTCACAGACGGGGTGGCTCTCTCCCGTCCTCTAGCCAGTCGCCTGCCTGGCTGCTAGAGCTACTTGCGGAGCTTTTAAACACGACAATCCCAACATCTCCTTCCCCAGGAGTTTCTGATTCAATCAGTCCAGCATGCACACCAAAGCACTCTTATTTTTAAGAACTGCTCCCAAGTGACCCTGGATACGGTTTTCCATGATCTTGAACTAGACCTCTACGTTTCCCAATGCAAAACTCTACGCAGTCAGTCCAGTTGGCACATGACAGAAAGTGGATTTGCCCGACTGACACCTCAGTGCGGGGGCCGTTCATAAACAGCAAGTGGGACAGGCAGCCCACTGCAGAAAAGGGGGGGCCCCTGGTCCCACTGGCTCCTGGTCTAGGCAACCCCAGAGGCACGCCTGTGGGTGTTTTCAGACAAAGCAGCTTGTCACCCCACGCTGTCCTGTGTGAAGAAGTGAAAGCCATAGAGGGTGCCCGCTACATCCCACGTCTGGGATGGAAGTGGGTAAAATAGGATAACACTGATGAGAACAGAATCAGTACGGTCAGACCGTTTATACCGGGTGCCAAAAAAGGGTTTCATTAATAAGCAAGGTAGGAGTAAAGAAGACCACCGAGCCTGGAAGGATGGGTGGGGCCTGGAAGGCTTCCTGGAGGAGGTGAAGTGGAGAGGAGAGGGCAGGTGCTGCTCAGAGGAGAACAGACTCCCCATCACCACAGTCATTCATTTGGAATAAAAAAATAGAGGTGTCACTTCATTTTCAGACTCGTGCATTTTAAGGTCACAGACATTACCAGTGAATGAAGCTTAGAGGTGAAGAGCACAAGCTTCTGGGATGAGCCACCTGTGTCCAAATCCGGCTTCCCGGTTCTGTGACCAGGGGAGACCAACAAGACCTGCCCACCCTGACGGCGGTGATGTGATCAGGTACCACACACGGAGCGTGCAGTTCGGAGCCCGGAACATACAGAGCTCCCGAGAAATGCTGCTGATGGTTATTGCTATCATCACTAACCAAGGGCTGATCAGTTGCTACCTGGTTCATCCACCCTCTCCCCAGAATATTAAGGAAAGTGCTTAGTGAGATCACAGCTCACAGGTGACTGAGCTGACATGGACCTTCCTGCTCACTGTGTTTTGAGGATCATCAGCTTCACTCTAAATCCAATCTAGATCCAGCTTAATTTTGCACCCAAGGGATGATAGGCTGATGCCTTAGTTTGCTGGGACTGCCATATAAAAATACCATGGACTTGAACAACAGAAATGAATTTTCTAACAGCTCTGGAGCTACACATCCAAGATCAAGGTGTCTACTGGTTTGGCTACTCCCGAGACCCCTCTCTTTGGCTTAGAGACACCCCCCACCCTGACCTGTGCCCCCTCCGGTCTTTCCTCTGAGAGTGTACAGGTCTGTGTCCTAATCTCTTCTTATAAAGACACCAATCGGACTGGATTAGGGCCCACCCTAAGGGCCTCCTTGTAACTCCATCATCTCTGTAAGGATCCGATCTTCAAATACAGTCACATGCTCAGGTACAGGGAGTCGGGACATCCACATACGAATTTTAGGGAGACGCAATGAGCCCACAAGAGCCGAGTTCTGTTTCCCAATCTCCTGTTACTACAGTGGCTCATATCAGCTGTGCAGGGACAAAGCCGGGGCCCCCTCAAGTGCACTCCACGTGCGGGCCCACACGACAACTCAGCCCGAGGAGTCTGTCTGGAGCCGTCATAGACACACAAGCCATCAACGGTTTTCGGCATAAACAAAACCATCACTTCCAATGTGCTTTTGAGAAGTGAAAATGAGCTTTTAACTATGAATCATTTGTCGGACACAGCCACGAAGACGCACAGCCAGTGTTTCTCACTGATGGATGGGCAGAAACACGAATTCACAGTGAAACGCGTGGTCTTCATAATCACTGACGATTTAGAGCCGATGGCTCCCTCACTTAGTGAATGGAGTTTGTACGTCTTTTAGCTTAGGTTAAATAAAATGAAATCACGTTGGCGACATTCAGCCAAAAGGAAAGGCAAAATGAGGTGTGATTCGTTTTTTTTAAATTTCGGGTGTGCATGTGTGTATTTAACATGCTTCTCAACCTCTGCATTGCTAACAACCTAGGAAATTTTATAACAAATTATTGGCTTGTGGTGCTCAAATGCAGAAGGAATAGAAATTTCTATTCAATATATTGAGTGTGGCCTTGCAGGCTCTTTTAGAGTTTATATAAGTAGTTGGCTCTTCTCTTTGAGGCAGTACACAAAACAAAATTAAATTCATTAAAAAATGGTTTTTTTGACCTAATAGCCTGGAGTGTCCATGTTAGGTTCACCAGTACACCACACACACACACACACACACACACACACACACACACCTCCTTACTTCAGAGCCTAGAAAGTTAGGTTGGATTCCAGGGTTATTTCGGAGAGTTTCTCATGTTTGTTTGCTGGCTTGGGAGCCCCAAAAAAGACAAGGTCTTAGGGTGACTTGTCTGGTTTGTGGGGTGGTATGGTGGTCTCACACCCGGGCCCTGCGTGGAGTCTGACAGATTGCGCTGAAAGCCTGGCTGTGGACCACCTTGGAGGGCTTAGCTCGCCCAAAGTCGCACAGATAGGAAGTACCTACCTCACAGGGTAATGAGGATTAAGTGGCACCGGCTTTAGCTTCTGGCACGTTTAACAGCATTGGTTGCTATCACCATCATTAATGCCATGACGTCTACATGGGCACGACTCTGTAGACACGGCCTGATATTAGCCACGTCTACAGACAAGTTGGCCAGTTCAGCTGGTTTGTACTCAACTTGACCCTCTCTCACCAAATTTCCACTTTACTTCGTGCTGTATAGATACACTTACGCACAAAGAACTGGAGAGGCTGTGATTTGTTAAATGTCTGGAAGTGGTTCCGAGCCTTTCAGAAAACCTGTGATTGCCAGTGTCCACAAAGGATGCCTAGCATTTGAAGAGTTTCACTTCTTGGCACAGGCAGCTGATCAGTGATTTCCTTGGCCCGGGGCCGTCTGCTGGTCAATGCAGGGTAAGCATCCATGCCGGGCAGCACGTGCCGCTCGCCCTCTGCAGGCTGGGCTGGAATCCTGGTCCTTCGTAGTCTGATCGACTCTAGATTTTGGTGTCTCCCTCTCATCTCATCTCCTAGTGAGAGAAAGCTATTTTCCTTGCACAGTGAGGGGTGAATAAAACAGAGAAACAAATTCCTTCTCTGCTGCATAGGTGTCAGGGTGAATCGTAAGGGGGAATGTTAGAGAGCTGGGGACATGAGCCACGGGGTCCCCCAGCTGGCAGCTCAGCAGCTCCTAGAGCAGCTCCCGTGTCTCCGAGGAGCCCCGCAGAGAGAGCCTCACTCATCAAGGCAAAGAGTGCAGGCTTGCTTTTTTGCAGCCATTACTACCCTCCATGACAGCGACTGTGAACAGGGGTCATTGATGGCATTTCTCTCTGCTGCTGTCTCTCAGGGCTCAGACCACCGGACAGCTCAGCCTTGCTCCAGCCACCTCTGCTCACAGCATGGTTCTTGCTGAGAGTCAAGGTGACCCCACAGCTCCTTCAAGGAACTGGACAGAGCCCTAGGCAGCTTTATGGTGTCTGCAACCCACTGGTGCCTGCCACGCCTTCTTGCTCTGCTCTGAAGTCACACTGACTTACTTGGTCAGGACGACCCTCCTCCACCTCTCCTCTCCTGGAGTCGCAGGGGGATCTGATTTCCTGCCCTCATGTACCCTGGTAGGTCACGTGAGAGCAGTTCACTTGGGAGGTCTGAGAAAAGGTCAACTTTTTATCATGTTTCTTGACAATATTCTGGTAAGTGCCAGGATTACACCAGGACAAAGGGGGAGGGAGAAGCAGCAAGGCTCAAAGCAAGAGTGGGAGGGTGGGAGGGGCCCTAAAAGGATGCTTCTCGTTTTAACTGAAGTATAATTGGCATACAACACCCTATTAGTTTCAGGTGTACATCCTAGTGATGCGATATTTATGGACATTACAAAACGATCTCCACAGTGTGTCTAGTTACCATCTGCTGCCGTACAACGTTATCGCCCTTTATGGGCCCCATTTCCTGTGCTGGGAGACGCTTTGCTTATCAGAAACAGAGCAACGGTACTTTAAACAGTAAGGGCCGCTTCTTTCCCACATAAAAATTCTGAAAAGATGTAGTAGACCATTCTGCGTGGCTTCGGCCCAGCTCCCACTCGGAGATGCACAGGACCCACGCCCACAGATAGGTTCTCCCGTGGGGAATCAGGCCTGCAACGTACCTAGGCCTCTATGAGTTTTGCTTTTTGCTAAAACTCCCTCACCCTGAATTGAGGACATTTACTGCAAAGCAACTTCCTAAAAACCATGCTAAACCTTCCAAGGATGAGTGTAACCAGTTCAACTACTTTTGCCTTTTCATTTGCAAATATCCCTCTTCTGTGATGTGATTAGCAGCATTGGCTCCTTTGTTTTCTGTAAAAGGTAACCACCTAAAGTGAGCCTGTGCATAGTTAATGAGCACCTTCTTGTAATGTGCCCAGTAAGACAATAAAAGTTCATTGGAGGAAGGGCTGAGGCTTTTGCTCCCCTTGAGAGAAAAGCCACTCTGTCCCTTTTCCTCCACCGGACTCGGTAGTCCATGTGAATGTCTCATCTCATCCATAACGACGCAGACTCTGCGGGCCAGTGTCTGCATCAAAAAAGAATTGCTTTTTGGGTTGCTCAGCAACTCAGTGGTGTCTGGACCACTCAGTGCTCTTGGTACCTCTGCTCTTCGGTGAGTCTTGAAGTCCAAAAAGAAGTGTGAGGCTTCGCCCACATCTCTCAGGGAGGCCAATCTTCCCAAGAGGACCCTTAATATACTTCCCCTTATGTCTCTGGACCAGATCGGGTTCCATAGCTGCCAGGGGATCGAGGGCAACTGCAAAGTGAGCGTCTGGCCTTTCTGGTCTCTCTGTGTCATTGATCCCGGCTCCATCAGCAGGGACACACACAGGCGGGGGTGGGGGAGTGGGGGGGTGGGGGGGTGGCTCTTGAAGAGGCAACAACGTCACTGGTACAGACACTGTCATTTTTGAGAATTTAAGTGCTAGACCATATTTTTGCTGCCCCCCAATATATTCTAAAAATCTTTTGCAAATGCATATATTTTCTTCTTCCTGTCCCCCACTAGGGATGGTATATATTTAATCGTGCAGCACAGTCTGCCTACGCACATCTGGAAATTCTGTGTCAAATGCAGGTTACACACGCATAGAAGACCCAGAATTAGCTTCATCTTCAAAGAGGCAACAAGATAACAGCACGAATAACAAGAATATAAATGCCTTTATCCCTTTATTGAATCCGAGGATTGGGACCTGGGATCTGCTCCTAATTTAAATGCTTTAGCAAATCAGTCATCACAGTGGTGAGAAAGCCTAGTGTCCCTTCCCAATTTCTCTTTTCATCAGGCAAGGAGCACGGCTTATGATGGAAACCCATCATTGTCATGTGTCCCAGAAAATGTTTGAAAGGAAATAGAGAAAGAGCTAAAAGGCAGAAACTATTTCCGAGATTCTATAAATCACACCACCGAATTAACTATACCTCAGGGTATCCACGGAAGGAGAAAGGAACCTACGGCATGCCTATTTCACCGATGAACTAACTGAAATTCAGAGAAATATTTAGCCTCAGAGCAAGTGAGTTGGCCTCTCTGGCTCCACATAATGTATTTTTCTCACATCACCCAACAAAAATCTAACACTCTACGAGTGAATATGGATTTCCTTTCAATTCTTCAAGCGAATAGGAAATATTGAATTTTATGTTTGTATGTTAACACGAATTTCTCTTTATTTCCTTATGTTCTGCGTGTGAGATATACTCTGATATTTATGAAGTATGCAATTTACAAAGGCATTTCAGCGCTTGGAAACTGCGTCTCCGTCCACATAATGGCTTTCTGGATTGTTTCGTCAGGCTCAAGTGACGGCAGTTACCTTGGGACGAAGGAACACTCAGGTCGTGTGTCCAACGAATGGTGGTGAGTCTGGTGCCCCCAAAGGGGATAGACTCAAAGGACACTAACTCCTCCGAGAAGGGCCGTTTTCCCTCGGTGAGCAGGGGTGCGCGTGCTGTACGAGACACCCATCCTCTCGTGCCACGTCACCCTTTGATAGCTTTCCCCTCTGTCCAAGATGTCCAAGACTCAGAACATCTCTCCGCCATTCTTTCTGATTTCCGAGGCAAGATGCATACAGCAGTTAACACAATGTGTGATTTTTCCCCCCATGGATAATCGTCTGGCCGTGAAGGTGATAGCTTTTTTGAATGGGGGGAAATCTTCTGCTCAGGAGTGGAGTTTTCACCTGCTGGAATAAGAGCGTGTTCTAAGGGAGGGCCGTGGAGAGCACCTGTCTGAAAGCCTTGCTCTGCAGGGGCCGACACTGAGGCAGGAGGAGGTGAACCCACTGACGTGGGAACACACTCAAAGCCGGAAGTTAAACCGTCCCCCTGTCGTGACGCAACTGTTACTGCCAAGACATTGTAACTGGATTGTAGGAAACGCTGACATGTAGAAAGAAGAAAAATAAACTCACTTTAATTGCTCCATCCTTAAGTAATTATTTTGGATTTATTTTTTGCAATTGTTTTTTTTCTATTTTTACTCTCAGATGTTCTAAGATTCCCAATTCCTTCAATATATTCTTTCTCAGATTCCAAGTTCATTAAATATAAGGATATCTAAAGTAGTTACTAAGAAGGACTGTAAATAGATTGACTTTGATGGGGATTCCCAAGGTTCTCTCTCTACCTGGTAGATTCTTTTGAAAATGCTTTCCCCGAATCAATTAAACAAAGATAGGTATTAGCATGTCGCCAGAACTTATCTTAAAAGCCAAACTCCATCAGGTCACTTATTTTATTTCTATTCCCACACTGGGCCTCTTTCCCCCACGGAACTGACAGGGTGTTTGGTCAACATGTAAACTCAGTCCAAGGGCCCTGAGTCACGAGGCAATACTCAGAATCAGGACCCGCGTTGCCCTTTCTGGAGCCCACCCACATCCACCCACGGTGCCAGTCAGTCCCCTCACAGACTCTCTGAGAGAGGGATGTTGTGACCTCTTTGCAGATGAGAGACCTTTAACTTGGGGAGCAAGAATTCATCGATTGTAAACGTCGGAGCTTTACAATAATTAGAGCGGCTCCTAATGGAGCCCGTGGCTCTGTAAGTGTGACCCTTGCGGCAGAGGCCAGACCAGGGGGCAGAGGGAGGTTTCTCAAATTCCATGGGAGGTTAGACATGATGACCTCTAATGGCCTTCACCCCTGAGAACCTACAATTCTATGGTCTCACCCCTCCTAATTAGTCCTGGTGCAGGGATGATAGATGGGTGGAGAGTCGCCAAGAAACAAGCTATTCTGCTGATAAAGCCGGGAACCCTGTGGCCCAGTTTCAGAGCAGCATCGCATCTGGGCCACCCAAACTGGAGCAACCCACGTAGGCCTGAATTCTATTTAGATCTCTTTCAACCATCTACAGGGCTCCGAGGGCAAAGTCCACACCAGCTCTGCCTAACCTGCCTTCCCCTCTCCTCCGCTGCCCCAAGTGCTCAGGGCTTCCTCCCTCTGCTATTGGCTAAGTGCCCTCCCCTCCGCCATAACACAGCCCTGTCCCTGCTGCTGTACACACCTGTCCCTCTCAGGAGCCATCTGACCAGCTACCTCTTCTCCTTCCCCATGAAACCACGTGGGGAGTGTGTTCTGTCTGGTCTCTTTTCTCAAGAGGGTTTGCAGAGATGTTGCCCTCCTGCTGTCAGAAATCACGGAGAGGGGGTGAGAGGAGACAAAGCCGAGGGGGCAATCCTGAACCGCTGTGGGCGGGGGAAGAACGAAGTCTGAAAATTTGCACACATTCAAAACTCGGCGTCCTCGCACACGGAGGGCAGTGCTGCCCGGTTGTCCCGCTTCAGGCGTGAACTGTCTAGCATCCCTGAGCGGCCCGGTACCCGGAGCTGTCAATCTGCCGCCATCAGCACAGCGGGTGCTTTCTGCTCTGCAGCAACAGGGCACACGGAAGGTATGCAGGGACACGCTCCCACACAGATGAAATGGAGGTTGCTTTGTCCCCTCTCAGGCTCACGTACGCAGCCCCATCCACGGCCAGCACCGGCTAGACCGTGTGTGGGAAGAAGGGGACAGTCATGTCTGCAGTGGAGCTGCGTCTGTATCCACAGGGTGGACGACACAATCTAACCACTCAGCTCCCGGAGCTGCGTGAGTGGGCTCTGAAGATCTTCATTAACCGAGGCATTAAGATAATGGAAAAATAATGACACACACAGAACAATGGCTTTCATTATAATGTAGGAATTAAATCAGAACATCCTTCATCCCACCCCCCTCCGTGCCGGTCAGAGCAGCCTCTTGGGGGGTTTTAGGCTCTCTCTCAGATGAAGAAATGTTCAAATAAATTCTGTAACATTAGTTCATTATCTACCAATGCTTAGAACTTTCTACGTGTGGTGAGATGGGTTTGTCTCCCTCTCTGGCCCTTTTCTGTCTACCTCCGTCAGACCTGGCGGGGCTCCTGGGGTCTTTGGCAAGATAATAAAAGGAGGAAAAACTTATTTTTTTTGGTGGAGGTGGAGCAGGCAGCATAAAAGCACATTAGAGTCAAGCAGGTACATTGCTTTGTCCTCTAAAAGCTCCAGACTGAAGATCAAAAGAAGCCCAGGGTTCTTCAGCCAAGAACCTGCCACTTCCTCTCATGAAAGTTGCTGAGCGTGACGCTCAGCGCATGAGGCTTCTGGAAGGCAGCGCAGAGCTGCAGGCTGAGCGAAGGCCTCAGGTGGCCTTGTGGTGAGACAGGTGGAGGTGGCTGCACAGGAAAGGGACACCCGGGTGTGCAGCAGGGTTGGGGCCTCTACAGAAGGATGGGGGGGCAGGGAGCTGCAGGACCTTTGGAGCCTGAGTGGGACTCAGTCCTCAGTGGCATTACAGCTGATACGCATATGTGACCAGTGCTCAGCTGCACAAGTTTCACTCCATCAAATGTTAAACTGGAGAGAGGGAAGGGCTAGAGGTTGATGGAGTTTAATCACCAAAGACTCAATTAATGATGCTTGCCTCTCTCTCTGTTCAAAAAGAGTCCAGTCATTGTTAATATAATGAGGATGGTTTGTGCAACATCAATGTAACCTGACAGCCAAGGACTGGAATGTGCATGTGTGAACAATGACAACCTCACTGTACTAGTCAGTGGGGGTGGTAGACTCTGTTGTCTGAGCATGTGTACTGTGTGGCCGTCACATTCAAAATGACTGAGCAAGTAGAGTAATGAATCTGCATCAGATTTTGTGTTAAGCTCGAACATTCCTCCTTGGAAACTATCCAGATGATTCAGAAGCCTGCAGCCGTGGGCACCTGGTGATTGGCAGCTTCATCACAACAGTGCATCCACTTGTGCATCACGTCTCATGCAGAGATTGGCAAAACAACAAATCACCCAGGTGACTCAGCCCCCCAACAGGCCATATCTGGTGCCCTACGTCTTCTGGCTTTTCCCAAAACGCAAATCACCTCTGAAAGGGAAGAGATTTCAGACCATCAACGAGATTCAGGAAGATACGATGGGACAGCAGATGGCAGTTGGGAGAACAGTGTGAGGTCCTAAGTTGCTTACTTGGAAGGGGACTGAGGTGTCATTGTCCCATGTACAATGTTTCTTGTATCATGTATCTTTTTCAACAAATGTCTCTATTTTTCATAGTACATGGCTGGGTACTTTCTGGACAGACCTTGTATACATTTAAAAGACCTGCTGAATTGCAGGGTTTGGAGAGCGCCCAGGCTGGTGAGCACATCGAGGGGCAGGCAGGGTGGTGCGCCCGCAGAGGGCCTGGAAGCCCCAGGCCCCTCCCTACTCTGGCCTATGCATCTCTTCCATGTGGTGGTTCCCGAGTTACCTCCTTTCCAATGAACCATTTTCCTGAATTCTATGAGCTGTGTAAGATAAAGTGAAAATTACCAAACCCCATGGAGGAGTTGGGGGAACCCCCAATTTAGAGCCGTTTGGTCAGAGCAGAGAAGGCCTGGACTTTGCAGCTGCTTACGGAGGGGAGGGTCATGCGTGGGACTGGAGTCTGACCCCGTGGGCTCCGCGCTCACTCCGGGGAGGTAGTGTCAGAGCTGAACTCACTTGCAGGACACACGTGTCTTGCATGTTTGTGAGTCAGGATAGTTCAGAGTTTCCAACAACAAAGTGTTACCATCCTCATGTATCATGATGAACAAGTAGCAACTGTAAAGCTTTTTATTGTGTATGAAGTGTATCTAAACAAGCAATGCCATTTGCTGCTTGTAAGGCCCCACAGTTGTATTATAAATACCTGTTAGTTTTGTTGTTTTCCTCTCCATTTCGTAGGCTCGCGTTTGTACAGCTAGTCGGTGATTTAGTCCAGGGTCTGTGACTCTAAATCTATTTATTCTCCTCCTAGTGTTGCTCTCCTGAAATATTACCCTGATTTCTAAGGGCTCATTCTTCACTTCTGCCAAATGTTGGTGTTAGTTCAGTTCCTCCGAAAGCAGATGGCAAGGTGGGATTAGCTGTGCAAGACACACCTGTGAAGGGAGGGTCGCTCACACAGGCGGCCTGCCTCGGTGTCCCCGACATGCTCGCTGCCTGGAGCAGCCCAAGGCTGCTGGGGTCCGCAGCCGGGGCTGCCAGTCAGTTCTGCTGCCCCTCTGGACCACTCTGCCATAGCCTACAATAGTGAATAAGGTTGTGGTGGCATCTCTCCAGGAGTGGCACTGGGGAAAGGAAATGACGTGAAGGAAGAAGATGATCATCCTTTGCAGTTCTCAAGAAAGAGTGTAGCAGCCGGAGCGGGGGGTGGGGGTGGATACCAGCAGGTCCCCATCCACCCTGCAAACCTGGGGAGAGCTTCACACTGAAGGACTGAAGTCACATCTCTCCCTCGGCCACCAGAGACCCAGGCAGGGCGCATTTTCGTGGTTGGACCCTCCGCTGTGGCACTTGGAATAAACTCAGCACTTTGGTTGTCTTTCTCTTCTTGATGAAAATTTAAAAAGAAGATCCCAACTGAGATGCCTCCTTTTTTCCCCTGGCAATAGCCTTGAACCGTGGGGAGGAAGAGGCTGTGGACAGCTGGGTGTGGAACTGCGTGGAAGTACCCCCCGAAACTAGCGACGGCAGGTGGGCATGGAATACGATCTCCGAACTCCAAGGAGGCTGGCCAGGCCGACGCGGACCGTTTACACGTGCTGCATCAGTCTTTCCGCTGCTCACTCACTCCTCAACCCTGCTACTTGCCTTTGATTTCTCTCTGTCTCCTGGTTACTCTCTCTCTGGAAGTCATGGATGGCCTCAGCAGGCATCCCCACCTTTCTGCAGAGGTGCACTGCCGAATGCCACTGCGTGATGCTAGGGGTGCCCCCCACATAGTCTCTGCAGCATCATGTACAGGAGCTTCACCCCCAAATGTCAGTCCTTTCATCCCCCTTTCCTCTAAATGAGAGTAAGTAAGACAAAGTGATACAGCCAGCACAGATGTGTTAAGACAGTAAGTGATACTCTTCGGCTTCCTTTTCTTGACATTAAATTTTGAACAGAATTCAATGAACACTTGCTATGTTCTAGGCATGCTGGACCCTCAATAAGTATTTCTGTCTCATTTCTGCAGAGTAGGGCTTTTTATACCCTTTTCCCCTGTGTCCTCATTGCAGAGTGAAAGCAAAAAGCTATTTACATCCACGAGCATGCCGCTGGCTCCAAGGGGTCCCCTCTCAAACTCCTACTCTGTGCCTCTGCCCCAGACCTCACTCGAAGTCCCCCCACTGTGTGCCTGCTCTGTGGGTCCTCAGGGAACAGTCATTTGGTATTTGGTGGCGACAGGCTCTGGGTCACTGAGTCTTCAGGGCTACAGAACCTCAGCACCAGGGCAGCCTTGGGGGCCGAGCCCTCTGCATGCAGAGCGTGCTTCCTCCGGAAGCTGTCGGGGGGCGCCTGCGCTCCGGCAGTTCCTCTTGGACATCAGTGAAATGCGTGAGAGCCGAAGACAAATTTGTTCTGGAAGACGGCTCCTGTTCCCCAAGAGAGGAAAATGAACGATGGAACTTCCACCTAGACCTGCCTTTTAGGCATAGAAAAATATTGACAATATTTTTCCTCCATTTAGTACATGCTCTTCAAAATCTATCTTTGTTCAGTGTATACACTTATAAGATCAATAATTCTTCCCATTAATGCCAGACCTTTAGTTATTTATTTATACTCATTTTTATATAACAATTGAAATTTAATTTATTGATTTTAAAGAGAGAGAGAGGAGGGTAGGGGGAGAGAGAGAGAGAAACATCAATTTGTTGTTCCACTTATTGATGCATTCATTGGTTGAGTCTTGTATGTGCCCTGACCAGGGATGGAACCCACAACCTTGGCATGTCAGGATGATGCTCTAACCAGCTGAGATACCCAACCAGGCCTATATAAGAATTTTAAAATACAATAAATTGTATAAGTCCACACTGATGTAGAAAGACAGCCCCCAGATTCAACTGGTGGTTGGCAGGCAGTTGAACGCTTAGCTCCCCCCAGTAATTTGTCAAACGCTCATGATGGAATATTATATGGCCATTAAAGTGATGAAGTAATGTGCATGCATTTATACAGAAAAAGTAGTTACAATATGCTTTTAAGTAAAAAGCTGTTTACAATAAAATCCCACTTTAATTGTCTACTGTCTATATAAGATATATAAAATAGCTAAAATGCATTGAATGCTCACTAAGGTACCAGACCCCAACTTAAGGTTTTATACACATTATCTCATTTGTTTCTCCTTAAACATTTTAAGGAAGGTGCTCCTTTTCCTCCGATTACACCAATGAGAAAATTGAATCAAACAAAGCCACTACATGACGTAGGTAGGCTGTAAGTCCAGCCATGTGACCCTGGACCCCTGTACTCTCAGCCCCCCGGCTGCACTGTATAAACCTATGGAAAATTTAGTGCAAGATTAACATTGGTTACCTTTTGAAATAAGTCATTTTCTTTTTCGGCTTATCTGCACTATATATTGTAAAAATTATATATGCGTATAATATATTTATACAATGAATGTCTGATGGGAAGAAGAACACAGTCTGAGAAGGGACTTTAAATGAACATTTATTTCTGCCTGTTGAGTTCTCAGACGCATTCCAGGGCTACTTCACAGTGCTACCCATCTGCCTGTAATCTTCAGCACTCCAAGGTCTAATTGTTTAGTTGCTTAATGAAACCAATTCCCTTTGAGATTCTCTAACAAGCTTAATAACGCCTTTCCAAGAGAGCTGAGTAGCCAGCTGAATGGGATTATACAGGCATGACTATCTGCTGTTACGAGTCCGTTTGGGTATGCGCAGACTTCATAATCCGTTGTGCTTTTCCTGGCTTGGGGGCCAATGAACATCTCATACCTCTCCATCTGTCAGCACAAAAGAAAACTCAGTGTAAAGTTTTGCCTCCTGATAAGTATTACATTGTGAGGTGTTGGTGGAAAACGTACACTTTCAAATGCTGAACAGACACTTTTACAGAAGGTCATGCGGACCGTTGGAAAATTAGCTGGTGTATATAACTCCATTCATTTTAGCCGTTCAATTAATCCCAAGGCTTCAGGGTATTAGTGTGGGGGCGGAGGGAGCAAAATCAATGCCACCTAGAGCTCGGCCTCTGGATTTGGAGCAGCACAGGCTTCCCGAGGACAATGCACAAGGGCTGCGACTTTACAGAATGCTATCCGTGGGAGCTTCTCCGGGGTCATTACCTATTGAGTCCTCTTTATTCCGGCATGAGGCTGAGATCTAGAGGTCTGGGCATCATCCTTGTGCAGGTTACAGTCAAAGACAGAGAGTTCTCATTCCTCGGTCCATAGATTTAGCTCATTCATTTTTAAAGCTTATTGCCAGAGGTAAAGAACCATTGCATATCCTTAAACATGATCCCGGGGCATGAAAACATAAAGTTCTCAGTATTACTGCTCTCCATCAGAGGAGTTGCCCTTTTAATGTTGGAGATAGGGATACAAGCTGGGTTCCCCAAGGGAAAAGCCTGCCCAAAAATAATAATGGTAACCATACCTTCATTGTACAATAGCCGTCGTCACAGCCTGCCTGGTATTGCGGGGTATGTTTGTGGACCGCAGATTTAAAAACGGGAATGAGAGCAGCCACCATGACTTCCTGCTATGAGCCTCATGCTAATAAACTCTCTGGGTACATTGTTTCATTAAATCTGTCCCATCGCCCTATGAGGCAGGTCCCCCTTATTATCCCCATTTGTTCATGAGGACACAGAGGTACAAAAAGGCCAAGGTTATAAAAGCTACTGCAGAGGAAGAGTTACGCGCGTAACCACATCTGCCCAGCTCCAAAGCCTCTGTGGGTCAAGTCTCTATACCACGTTGTCTCTGTACGGTGCAATTGTTGGTGTGGAAGACACCCAGAGGGGGTGTACCGCCGCAGCACGCCTGGGGGCGGGCAGGAGAGGAGAGGGGCGATTTATTGTCTCCCCCATCTTCTACCAACCCAGTACGATACTGGGGAGAATCCACAGGCAGACTGTCACTTTTGATATTCAGGAAAAAGTCCTGCTGCCATCTGCGGAAGAGAAACTCGGAGCAGAATGACAGTTATTGTCTCAAATTCCACCACCGATGCCATTTTGTTCTCGCAAAAGACGGTGTTTGTTTTCAGAGCTACCTTTGAGACTTTCAGTAGACAGCCCTCGCTCAGTCAACCCCGGTCCCCTCACAGTTAACTCAGAAAGGAGAACAGACCCAGGGTCTGCCTGGGGAAGACAGGAACCAGTGACAGGTCCCAGCCAGGCTGGAAGGATGGCATGAGGAGGTCTAAATGCACCGGACTGAGGACAGGCCTGGGAGGGGGGCCCCCAGACAGAAGGACGAGGCGGGGGCATTGGGAGGATTCATTCCCCAACCCTGTTGATGCTGCTCCTTCCATCCCAAATCCTGCCCCCCTCCATGTGAGCTCTGAGTTCACGCTTCGGTTCTCAGCATCTCCACCTGCACTCCGCCATTCAAGTCCCAGACTGGCTGAGTGACCTCTGACCCTGGGTTGTCCTCCTTTCCTGGTTTTCTTGGACTATCGGTTGCTCTGGTGTCCAGCTGTCTTCCCTTGTGACTCTGACCTCTCCGGCCAGTGAGCGATGAGCCCTCACGAGAAGTTAACTATTCAATTCTCAGAAAATCTCCAGTGTCACTGTGTTTTCATTTCATCAAAAGTAAATGTTTATGGAATTTGCACCCAAAACATAGTTATTTATAATGATGGATACATAAATGTATTGTATACAAGTATATTCAAATATTATATATAAATATTGTAGTCAATGTATTATACGCAAGTATTATATTCAAATATTATATTCAGCTTAAGAATCCAATAATAAGGGAGTGAATGAAGATGTCGTGGTACATTCATTAAAATGCAACTATCAAAATGATAATCTTGATTAATGGTTTAGCAGTATGACTGTCAAGAATCATAAAGAGTTTGAGGCTTTACCCGCTTATAAGTTAACAAGTCAGCCGCGTTTTCATGGATGTCCACAGAAGATACAAGACTCCCGGCTCAGGGACAAAGGACATTCCTATTCACGGCAGTAGCAGGAGCCAGAATACCAGGACTTTTATTCCTCTGCTGGTTTCTGAAGCCCCAGTTTCCATAGGATGACATGAAAAGGTCCACAAGATACCTCATTGCCATCAAAAGTGGAGACTGCATTTTAGGAGGGAAATTCCGAACTTAGGGAACCCAAACCTTTTATAACAGACAATCAACACTCCTGCTCTTTGCTCCAAAGGGAGACCTTCTCTCTCCTCTGAGGCTGTTTATAAACTTCCTTGAACAGATAATCTGAGACTAAGGTAAAACGTGCAAAACCATGAGAGCCTCCTGAAGAATTGTTTCCCAACAAGACAAAATACTGACAATATATTGTTTGATGATAGAAAGTGAGTGACAAGTGGATTTAACCTCATTTTTGTAAAATAGTTAAATTTGTGTGTCAGCAGGAGTTTTCTTGTTATCCTTTGTTAATTATAGGTTCCAACTTTTCTAGTGAACATAGATTACTTGTGAAATTAAAATTTTAAAAACTTTAAAAAATGGTTCCCAAATGTCAATTTAAAAACACAAAGGTGCCCCTAGAATTTTTCTGCTGACTTCACATGGCCACATAAAACACAGTGTTGGACAACCACTTAGAGGAGATTAACACGCATTCAATATTTTTACAAAAATCTGCTGGTCGACGTGGCAGCTGTGGAGCTGTGGGAGCTATCGACGAGAGCAAATCTCCTTAATGCAAATCACATTCGAATCATGGCTGCCTGCAAATATTTTTAAAGATTTTATTTCTTGTTATCCTGCTACAGTTGTCCCAATTTTTCCCCCTTTGCCCTCTCGGTCCATCCCACCCCCCACTCCCACAGTCCATCCCTACACTGCTGTCCATGTCCATGGGTCATTCATACACGCTCTTTAACTGGTTGCTTCCCCTATAGTTTTTATTTTGCCATGACTCCATGCTCCTCCCTGCCTACCTGTGAAGCGAGAAGCATAATGCAAATGCACTGAAGGCCTGCCCTCTCTACTCACTTTTGTAAATGGGGCAGAAATATTTAGGGTCTTCTTCAGATTTATATTGGCTGCAGAGCATAAATGTGAATAAATCCTTCAACACAAGCCTTCTTTCTTCTGCATGCATTTGCTCCCTGAGACTTTAAGTATTATGAACTGCTTTATAATAACCATTAAGCTTTTCTACATTTCTTACACTTACTCCACACTGCAAACTTTTGTTTGGTTAATGGTTTGGTCACACACACACACACACACACACACACACACACACGCACACACACGGATTCTCATCTTCTAACCGGAGTAGTAATTGTCTTACAAATTGTAATTAGGGTAGGAGAGAATATAGGTAAATCTCTCTGGTATAGTAGCTGGTATATACTTGTTACACAATTCCAAATTTTCTGCAACAAGTAAATAGTATTTTATAATGGACAAAAAATAAAAACGAACTTTGAATTTAAAATTTCCTCTTATTCCAAGCTGATGATTCAATTGATCTTCCAGATACTGGTAGATCGTGTGCCCCCAAACCTGACACAAACACACGTGCACACATCACGTAGAAGCATTAAGGGTATGTGTTCTCACGCTTGCTATTTAAAAGCTATCAAACCTGCCAAGGAAAGAGATCACCTTTTAATAAGTATTCAGCTTGTGACAGCCACTTGCCTACATTGATCATATACTTTTTAACTGATTTCCTGGGATCAACCTGCATTTGATGAACTTGATCTGCACTTGATGAACTTGATCTACTTTGGACATGAAGAGTGCAAGGAGAATGTGTTTATTATTTGCCCAGGGCCTTCTCATCATTTTGTTCAGATTCTTTTAGCTACAAAGATCAGAAACCCACTTCGAATTAGCTTAAGCTCAGAGTGGAGTTAAGAGGAAAGATACTGAGGAATTGGCTTCTGAAGTCAAAGGACAGGATGAGGGACCCAGAGTCGAAGGAGAGGGACACAGTAGGAGCCTCTATGGCCCGAGTTTGGGGGCTCTCCTTCTAGAGCCTTGTCAGTCACATCACTTAGCTCTCTCTGCCACTTGCGCTGCCTTGTTCAATTCTAGAGAAGGAGGTGCTGCAGGCCCCATTTGGGTGAGGGAGCCACACCTGCTCCCATCACCTGTGGTCTGGACGGCAGGGCATCACTGCAGAACCCTGGCTGCCGAGGGTCCACGGCTGTGTGTGTGTGCATGCATTTCATGTCCATGTGTTTATGTGCATGTGAAGAGGGGTGTGGTGATGGAGGGGGTTGGTTCTCAGGGATCGTGGCTGGACTGACATCCTCAAATGTCTCCTCCACACACACCTTTGCTCCAGAGGGATAGAAACTTCCATTTTTCTTGCATTTTAATGACATTGTTCCTAGATCGCTTCCCCTTTCTGGCTTCTGGTGCCCTAACCAGGAGCTGCATGGATGATACCTAAGCACCTTTGGAGCCTTAACAACGCACCACAATAATACTTCTGGAGGAGTATATTGGGGACTTCGTCTCAGTGGAGAATTCAGCTGGCCAGGAGGGATGTCGGGTCCCACATGGACAGTGTCTGTTGTCCTTTGTAATGGGACTGCCAAGAGTGAGTCCTGTACCCAATATGTCCTCCTAAAAGAATAATGAATGCTGCCCTCTGACACCAACTTGGAGGTTTTTACCTCTGTGGGAAGTACATTTTTTCTTTCATGCAATTTCATTAATGTCTGTGAGCCTAATGCCTCCAATGGCCTGCATTCCTGGACCACGCCATCTTTGCCATAGCCCACACACAATGAATTAATCACCTGCACACAATGGGCTCAGGAAAGATGAGAGTTAGCTTTTGGCTGTGGTTAGGGACCTATGTGTTGGCTATGAGTTGGCCTTCACTGCTAATGCAGACTTGATCATATAGTATCAACTGTTAGGATGTTTATTTCCTGATCTGCCAACTGGGATCAGAATCCGCATCTCACCCAAAGAGCTGGGAGAACGCGGATGGGACCACGTGCATGAACTTGCTTTGGATGTTGTGGAGCTCTATGTAAATGGGAACCACGTTCTCCGTTTTCCAATCTGCCAGCCCGTATCTCTTGGGTGCGCTAAACCACAGGCATCGAGGCTTTCCATCAGCCAGATGCCCTCCCTGCTCTGAGCCATGTGGCAGAGGAACAAAATCTGTAATTATTTTATCCAAACTACTCTCTCATTTTAGAAACTGTGACACTTTCAGAGAAAATAAATATCCTGTGATATTCACAGCTGTACCCCTATGAGAGCAATTAGGGGACTCTCGTAGGCAAAGTTATATGGAAAATATCCCCAGAGGATCCATTTTCCCACTGAACCGTGAAATAAAAGTGAAAACCACTCCTCTCACTCCTACCTGCCCCTGCCACATTCCCTAAAGACACAAAATTTTTGTAGCATTATCAGGGTTACTTATATTTTGTTGCAAATATAGATATTAGTTATCTAGGCACATAAAATTTAACATTTATACATACAGGGTCATAAACATTCAGAAAAGGTAAATAATTTGTTTTTCTGCAAAAATAGCTTTTAACCTATAAAAAACCCTTCCCACTCTGAAGATCATTCATACCTCTTGACCCTCAGAGGAAATTAACATTTCTGGCCATGGGCTTGGGTTGCATCCACTCATTAGTGGAGAGCCCATCTGTCCAGAACCGCCCCCTCCCACAGCACATCCAAATGACCACGCAAATCTGCTTCATACGTCATGTTGGCTGGCAGCGGAAATTTCAAAGTCAAGATCATCAGCAGCATCGACAGCTACAGAGGGGCCAGGAGAAGGGTCAGAAAGGCCATTTGTTTAGAAAGAAGCCGGCTATTGGTGACTTTGGAGAAATCACTCCAATTTGGCAGAAAGGCAGAGTGCAGAAGTCGGAAGCCAGATCTTAGGCAGGTTTGGATGCTGAGGTCATGGAAGGGTAGGCACCACCTGCTTGACAGACATGTGAGCAACAAAAGAAATCGAACAATGTCTGGAAGGAGGAGACACATTTGTTTTCTTAGTTACTCAGCCAAAACGAGGCCAGGAGTCAGAAGCTCATGAGATCCACCCGCTATTAGCTGAGCAACCTTCGACAAGTTACCTGACTGCTCTGAGCCTCAAAAGTTTCTTCCATAAACTAGAGGTAAAGATACTGGATACCGATACCATATATTCCATTGGTAATGAGATAATTCATGAAACATTTAACCTTGACATAGTGCTTAGTTCCCATTAAGTGATCAATAAATAAGATGCTGATTAACATAGAAAATGAAGAAGAAGAGGCAGCTGAAGAGCAACAGAGGAGGGAAGAGGAGGAGGAGAGGAGACGATATCAAAGAAAATGGGAACGGACCCTCTGGAACCTGCTGGGAAAAGGGTGGGTGGATGTGCGGAGAGATGCTCTCTGGCAAAGAGGGGAAGTGGGGAGCTCCAGGGGGATGTTTTCAATCTCCTTGACAAAGGACACGTGGTTTTCTTCCAAACAATAGCAGGAAGGGGACGGTTAGGAGAGAGGGGGAGGGATCCGGGATTGCCACTGTGCTACAGGCATTGAGACTCCACAGAGGTGGGCACAGAGATGGCAGAGTAGCCCCGAGAGCCCATGTGAAGTAAAGAGGAAAGACCACGCCCAGAAGCGCAGGATAGGACACAGCAGAAGTTCGAGGGAGAGCAGAGAGTGGAGCGAGGACAGTCTGTCTTCCTGTCGTCTGTCTTTCCTTCCCTCCGTCTTTTCTTCCTTCTCTCCCCGCTCTCTGCTTCTCTCTATCCTTTCACTCTTTCTTTCCTTCTCCTTTAAGGGGTAACAAGTGGTGAAAAGAGTTCTTCACTGTTTGTTTCTCCGTGTTTTTTACCTTCTTGGGAGCCCTGGAGAACTGCCGTCCAGCCCACAGGCTCCCACGAACACACGGAGCTCTGCTGAAGGAGGGGCTGAGTGCAGGAAAATAATAGCCCTAATAAATGTTGAAAGCCTCTCAGTATTAACACAATGATATGCAGCTTGGAAATGAGTCCCAGAGCCACAGAAGCTTGGGGACCAGAAAGAAAGATGTAAATGTGATCGGAAATCTCATCCCTGTGTCTGCAGGCACTGTTCACTCTGTTTGAGGCTTTCCTCGTGATGAGGTATTAAAACGCTATCTCTCTCTCATTTTAGGCTACCTAAAGTAATATCATTTTTAAATCAAGCAAAGCATAAAGATAAAAGTCTATAATAAAAAAACAAACATAACTTTACATACCATCTAAAACATCTTAGAATTGATCATGTCACTATAGAAATATTTTGTCAAAACCTACTGTGGGCCAGGCACTGTGAGTGTAATAGAATATAAGCTCCTTGGTTGCTGTACTCATGGACACTCATACTCTTTAGAAGAAATTTTAATTTTGGATAACACAGCAAAATACTCTCAGCTGTTGCCTCTCTTCCTCAAATCCAACTCTGGAGAGATCTTAGGGACAAAAGCAAAAGACCTGTGATGGGTCCAGCACCTGACGTCAAAATCATGAAAAGCGCACGGGAAGCCAGCAGGCGGCCGAGTCCCTGTGTAGAAGGAAAATGACTGCCCAGGAGAAGCCCAGGGCCGTAGGGAGAGATGTGCTTGGAGGGGAGGGGGCTGGCTGAGTGTACCCTCTCTTTCTCCTTGACCTCAGTGAACTACTGATCCTTGCTGCTTCTGTGAAAAAGTACTTCCCCAGCCCAGCACTCACCAGAAGCAGTTAGCTGAGGCTGGGACAGAGCTGGCGCCCCTCTGGGGCAGTAACCATCGTAGGGAAGCCAGTGAATCTTTTCTCTTCACATCTCCCAGTCCCACAGCAGAGAGGGACCATGGAAAAGAGCAGTTCTCAAGGTTCTCCGAGAGCGGGAGTCCCCGGAGGGTGCAGGGGTGCAGGATGGGGGAGAAGGAGAAAGCAAACTGGGCGTGCTTGGCTCCTAAACGCAGTGTCCAACTTGCAGTGGTCTCCCTGCCTCACAGTCCAACCTTTGTCTCTCCCGAGGGCCCACGTGACTCGGGGTCCAACTGAAATTCCCAAGGGAACCTGCACCGGCCTCCCCCACCCTGAAAATCAATGCATGGGACCCTCCAGCAGAGCAACTTAAATTAAGCCTAATAAATACCTTCAAAGAGGAGAATGGTGGGGGTGGACTTTAGTAATGAAGTAAGAATGAGCAGTGATCAGTAAGAAACAACGGGAGATCCTGGGCAGGAACAATACAGGTGTAGAAATGAAACACTCAACAGGTGCGTTGAAGAGCAGCTTGGAAACTGCCAAAGAAGAGAGATGAATTCGGGAGAGAGAAATGAGCTGTAGGAAGTATGGGCGAGTGAAGGAATGCACAACTCTGATCTTTGCTTGGATACACAATGACCTCCTGCTACTTCTCTCTTACAAAAACCTGAGCGCAGTCGATGAGACCAGCATGGCGGGGGCGGGGTGAGGTGTAAAGCGAGATGGGGGAAAGTGTGGGCATGCTCTTCTGGGGGAGAACACCAATAATAACAAATAACCACTCAGGTCTAATTAATGAAGCATACAATAAAAACAATGCATTTTGGCAGTGGGGGGATGGAATGAAGAGTGGAGTAGGATGGGGCTGTTCCCTCACTAGTCTTGGAGGTAAGAAATATATTCTCAAGCACATATAGAACATGTCATTATTCATGTTGTGTCCCTTTGAATCCAATCGGCCCTCCCGGAACCTAATTTCTGAAATTCTTATTCAATTTATGGTCTGATTTCCAATGGCTCCCCCTGCCCCCTAGAAATGACTAGTTCACACTCAATTCGCACTTCAGGGTAGCTGAACACAAAATACAAAGACATTCTTAGGATGCTGTTTCCACTCTTCTCCCCCCACACCCTCTCCTGGACCATTAGATTCGGGAGTACAGACCATCCTGGGGAAGTGGTCACGCGTGTGGTGTTTCTGAGCCTGGCTCATTGGGGAAGCAGATAAGTTCTAGTTCATTAACTAGAACAATGTAACTCCCACTCTGCACGGCCACCTCCGCCCACCTCTCCAGTTACCTGCCGTTCTCTTTCCCGTGGCTTTTGTACACAGCGTTTCCTCTGTATTCAATCCATCGGCCCTCCTCTCATTTCCCTGAAGTGTCTCAGTACCAGCCCGTGCCTCGTAGTACCTGACCACCTGCAGTACCAGTCCACAAGGCGTCTCCTCTGACTTACTGTGTGTGTGGGCTCACAGCCCTGAGACGTCGGGTAGATTTATAATTAGATTTATTAAGGGGAGAGGACCAATTGCCCTTCGTGTGTATCCCCTTCACAGTTACCAGCTTCTCCTTACAGTTGCTTACTCCTCCGTTGCGATCAGTCCTGAAGCCTGACTCCCACTTGGAGACATGTCATGTGCTCCAGGGTGAGCTCGCAGCCTCCGAACAGGGACTTTGGGCATCGCGGAGAGGAGCACTTCCTGTACCAGACCGGGACAGGGCGATGGGCCGCTCGGAATCTCCTTTATGCTCTTGGTTAACCAAATTTAATGACTGATGTTTATGAAGACCATAATGAGGCCTTGAATTCATGTTTCTTTACAAAAGAGACTCAGTCAAATTTCTTGAGACTCACAACATTTTTTTGGGGGGCGGGATGGGGCAGTAATTGGAAAGGATAGAATCTTAAAAGACAACATTTTTATCAAATTGTGTTTCTTCACTTTGGTAAATTTTTCCTCAACTAAAGGTTATTATAAGAACTTCTTGCCCTGGCTGGTGTAGCTTAGTGGATTGAGCGCGGGCCTGTGAACCAAGAGATCACGGTTCGATTCCCAGTCAGGGCACATGCCTGGGTTGCAGGCCAGTTCCCAGTGGGGAATGCACAGGAAGCAACCATACATTGATGTTTCTCTCCCTCTCTCTTTCCCTTCCCCTCTGAAGATAAATAAATAAAATTTAAAAAAAAAAAAAAAAAACTTTAAGAACTTCTTTATTCATTCAACTTTTATTGAGCGCCTACTATATGCAAGGCTTTGGTAGGTGTTGGGGATACCTGGTGAAGCAGAGATAATTAGCAGGTAAGTACTGCTTGGTGTGTTTACCTGAATAAAGGACAGTAATGGAATTCTCTAGAAGCTCTTCCAACAAATAAGATCTCTGATTCTGACCATGCTCGGTAGACAGGGTCAAAACAAAGCTGTACCTTCTCTTGGAAAATCTCCCTGAAAAGATGGTGCCGAATTTCCCAGCCGAGCTTTTTGCTTATCTTACCCCATCACAACTACAGAGGACACCAGGTGCTCAACTCACACTTGAGATGGAGTATGTTACTTGAACCCTCTTTTTCTCCACAGGGGTACAGGTGCAACTCAGCCAAGCCCAAGAAAGAAACTGTGGCCCTACTTTAGGCATTCAGTTTTCTATGTACCTTCTTGTCACAGACATCCTTTGGCACTCACAACTTAGGAGGGGCGAGCATCTGCAAAGTAGCTATTAAATTGCCCTCCTGCCTTTCCAGAGTAGAGCGACACTCTGACTAACAAGTAAAGTGTGGTGCTCCTCTGCCCCCGGGGGTGGGGGGCAGGGGAGTTACATTTTAGCAGGAAGAGACCAAAGGCTGCATTTCTGGGAGCGAGGCGAGCTCTGAGGACCAGCCTAAGCTCCCTGTTTGCAGGCAACGGGGTTAATTACCTTGGGGCCCTGCAGTTAGAACTGTTGCATCTTTAAATGTTCCAAATCCACCCACCATGGGACTCGGACTAGGTACCTCCACTGCGGAAAAGAGTTTGGCGTTCCTATGAAATTTAAGGATGCCTGTAGTGAATGATCCAGAAACCGTACCACCAGTCAGAAGTACTGGGGTGCAGGCAGATTTTGAGTTTAATTAGGGTGGTCAGGGTGGGCCTCATGGAGCAGGTGCCCTTGGAGCAAAATCGTGACTACCGAAAGGAGGAGTGATGCAGGCAGGAGAGGCACCGCTGACAGGGCCCGAGCAGGAACAAGGATGGGGTTGGGGCGGGGAGACCGGCGGCTGAGCAGAGCGAGCGGCGAGCGAGGGCATGAAGCCGGAGAGGTAATGACGGTGACGACCACACAAAGGTTGTATTCCAGACCTCCAATTCCAAGTCCAGACGCATTTTTACCGTAGCACCCGAAGAAATCAGAAAGAGCTCTCTGCACCCAGAAGGGGTCATAAGAGTTAAACATAAAGATGGAGCCCTGGCTGGTGTGGCTCAGTGGATTGAGCACTGGCATGAAAATCAAAGGGTCACAGGTTCAATTCCCAGTCAGGGCACATGCCTGGGTGGTGGGCCAGGCCCCCGGTGGGGGGAGGAGGCGTGCAAGAGGCAACCACACACTGATGCTTCTCTCTCCCTTCCCCACTCTCTAAAAATAATAAAGAAAATCTTTTTAAAAATAAATAAAGGCGGAGTTCCAGTTTTATCCTGGGCCATCTGTCCACCCACACAAGAAAGCGTGGGTGCCCTTTCACTTGTAATGATTTCCGTACCCCATCAGGTTGCAGCCATTGCTGCACTGGGGATAAAGCACTCGTCACTTTTAATGAGCGCAAGCTAGACTCCGCCTGTATTTCCCCCCATAGTGAAGAAACTGTTTAAATCTAAGGGGAAGGGAGGAAGTTTTGTGAGGTGTGGAAGCTTCCCCATCAGTCTCTGGGACAGCACCACTGAGACCTTCGGTTTTCCTCCCCGCGCATGACTGGTCTGAACCCATGCCTCCCCACATCTCAGAAGACCGAGAAAGGATCCTCGAACAGGGGCCAATGACAGTGACACATGCGACCTTCCTTGGAATTTCATTCCCCCCAGGACAGTCTGGAGGCACAGAACTGATTTGTGAGGCTGATAACAAATCGGCAGGAAGAATCTAGCTCATAACGGTAGCCGGGTCCCAATGATGTGTGTGCGCTTGTTGGAGAGAAACACCTTTAAGCGCAGGCCTTCCGAGGGGAGTGACAGATGCGAATTCACTGGAAGCGGCTACCTGGGGACACTGGCTGTCTCTGTGGCTGGACAGTCTCAGTCCTGCCACCCAGAGGAAGTCTTTAAATAAGCATTTGCACACCAGGCACAGGGGGCTGCCCTCCTCTGGACTGGCTTGGAGATTCACGACAGTCCCAAATGCCAGCCACAGCAGACAAACTGCTAGTTACTCTGTTGGGAAGGGAGGTTTATCGGACAAGACACAGGCAGGACGGACACGTGTTTTAAACCTCACTCTCAGGTACACTTGGTCAACTTCATCCCATGTAAAGGTATAATCTTTTGTGGGCATGGGCTCTGCAGTTAGAAATCCCAGCTCTGTGTTATTAGCTCGTGACCTTGGGCACATTTCCAACTCCTTTGGGGTTCTGTTTCCTCATCTTTTTCATCTTGACTTTGCCGGGCTGTTGTGAAATTAAACGGGATCAGTATGTTGCACGCCTAGCCAAGCGTTTGATATGGAGAAGGTGAGCAGTGGCTATTATTATTATTATCATAAAAGGCCATTTAAAATCAGCTACATTACAATAGGCAACCTGAATTATGTTTCTGTCCACAGAGGCTAACTATAGAATCGGTCATTTTTCCCCCTGAAGCTTTCTTTTTCCTGCCCATCAAAATCAAAATGAAAGCATCACAAAGAGGGGGTGATGATGAGGGACTGAGTGTCTTATCTTATGTCAAAATCCTAACATAAACTATGAGCCCTCGCTTCCCTATAAGAGGGCAAACTTCTCATTTGTAATCCCACAAGAGAATTTAGCCTTTGGCAGCAGGAAGCCTCAATCAACTCCTGTGTGTGAGAGTTTGTATTCACAAACCCTTTCTGGTGTCCAAAGGGAAAAACAGCAAGAAATTTCAGCAGTGATTTTTGCGATTCTAAACAATACTTGTAAGCCAACTGGAGATTTTTTTTTAGAATATATAAAGAATTCTTATATGGGAGATAAATGGTCATGGAAAAAATACAATAAAATAGAGGTGAAAAAATAATATTTAATGAATTCTTAGTAATCAATAAGAAAAAGACAAAGTTGTTCTTTGTAAACCCAAGTGGGGTGTTCTGAAGGATGCCCCTTCCTCCAAAAATTAATAGCTGTTGTTAACTTAGCACGAGGAGTGTGCGGGGCACTTTGCAGGAGTGACCACAGTGCACTACGCCCACATTGGGTGTGGCACGGATCCTGTCTCCGAGTGAAAGGTGAGGAAACAGAAGCTTAGCGAGGTGAAGGGCAGCGTGCAGGTAGCTGAGAGGACCAGTTCTTAACCTCAAGGCTGCGAAGCCTCGAAGAGCTGACTGCAGTTAACAGTTCGTTAGGGAAGCACAGGCTGATGGTGAGGGCGGGGATGTTTTCTCCCTCTCCGGCCTAACCCTAACCCTAACCCTTTCCCTCTGCTTCGGCAGCCTGTGATAGCCAGGGACAACGGTAACCCCCACTGAACAGACACCCACATCACTGCCGGTGTCCAGCCCAAGCAGGACCTTCAGCACAACTCGGCCAGCCTTCCACTTCCCGGATCCACCCTCCCCAGGCTCCCAGCTGCACAGCAACCCCTCCCCGTCATGAGGAAAAGGGAAGCAACCAGGCAGGGACCCCCGTCACCCACTGCTCCCCACCTGCAACAGACCAGGATGCCAATGTGCCTCAAGGCACCAGGACACAATAGTGACGAGACTGTCCTTTTCTCTGCCTGTGGGAACCTCATTCTATACCCCAAGGGTCACCTCATTCTGTGGATCCCATATCAAAACCCTCGCTGCAACCCTGCCCTTCCCCATCTCAAGTCAGATCCAGGTCCTCCTACACGCTAGATGGCCACATTCAACACAGGTGTCCTGCCCCTGGCCTCTCCTTGCAGGACACCAAGCTGTCGTTCTGCAACTGAGCTCTGGTCCCACCACATCCCTGCTCACACCTCCAGGGCCTCTGATGCCAAACCTCAAACCCTTTAGCAGTCACAGCCATGCCTTTCACAACCGAGCCATGGAGCAAGCTGCAAGCAGCAGCCCAGGGGAGCATGCTGTGTCCCCGGGGGCGCCGTGGGCTTCTTCACCCGCCCCAGCCCTTGCCCACGCCTGTCCTTCTGCCCTGGACTACTCTGTCCTCTATCTGGTCATTTCTGACCCGTCCCTCGAGACCCAGTTTAAATTGGTGTCTGCAGAAGGTGAGTGAATGTTGGGACTAAACTGATTTATAAACGTGGATGAGGAGAAAACAAGCTTCATACAGACCCACGGGTTTCCAAACAACTTCAAACACACACATCCGGAAGTGGCGAATTGATTCTCTGGGAGAGGATGCACTGAGCGTGCTGTGGGGAAATATCCCAGTACCGGTGCTTTGATCATCAGAAAATCTCTCCTGCCTCCACTAGGTGGCGCACCCAAATTTACAAACATCAGAGCACCTCTCCCTTCACTCCTCACTCGAGTGTATTATCACCACGGTTTCTTTAGAGTAATTACAGTATTTGTCCACACACTGCTCACGACAATGTCAACGCTAGTTGTGGGAATAAATATGCAGAAGGTAAATTCATCTATGCAGTTGGTGTCAAATATCATTATTAAGATGGGAGCCTGAAGTAGGTTCCCCACCCCACCCCAGCCCACCCCACCACCTTTGGTCATAACGTTTCTTAGTCACATAAAGGAACAGCTCAGCCTGCAGACGCCAAAAGCTCAACCCAGTTCTGAGCAAGCCAACTGGAACCGGAAATAGCTCAGCCTTGACCCAACTGCAGAGCAAATGGGTGTGACTCTGACGTTCCCCAGGTCCCTTCTCTGAGCCTGCCCTCCCCCTCCCTTCATCCTTATTAACAGTCCAAAGCCTCCGCCTTCTGGGCGGTCAATACCCTGTCACGATGGTGTGAGCACAGTAATTTTTTTACTGCATGTTAAATAGTATTTACAGAACAATACTCCTATGGGGTTCCAACCCAAAAATCTTTGAAAGTAATAATGAAGCTATTTCTGTGTAGATGGAGATGCATATTGAACCCACTCCCATGAATTCTGGCCTCATTGCATCTTATTCCCTTCATTTGTTCCAGTGCCCACAAGAGTTTCATCTGAATCGCTCTTCTCTTCTCTTTTCAGCCTCAGCACGGAGCTGCGCTGCATACACGTGAGTGCTTTTTTATGGTCATGCGAGGAGAGGAAAGCGTCTGGCTCACTCTTGAAAGGTAAGCATGGCCCCCTGTAGAAACTTCACAGATTATATAAGCCAGGCTTGCAAACATCTGCCCCAAGACACTGGCAACGCAGAAGCCCCGTGCAGTCAGCAGGTTATTGAAGGACATTGTCAGCTGACTCACTAATTTTCTTTAGCGATTTCGGGTCTGGAGTGCACAGGGAGGTCAGTCTGCCAACCAAGGTTTGCCATCTGCCTATGGAGGGCCACCAAACATACTCCTATATTTCGTTACTGGTAACTCAGCGTGGATGTCACATCTTCCAGGAAGTCTTCTGTGAACCCCCTTCCCATGTGAATATTTCCTCAGCCCAGTTCAACTATCTAGTACTGCACTTAACCTCATGGATTATAATTGTTTATGAGGCTGACTGATCTCCAGAGGGCGAGGCTTGTGCACGATTTGTCCTGTTTCCCAGCATAATGCCTGGTACACAGAAGGAGGTACAATAAGTGAATGAGTGATTATCCAATGAATAGGTAAAAAATGAACTGTACATTTCCTGGGGGAGTGAAACAGGGTCCCTCTTTGGGGGAAGGGCACATTTTTCCCTCCTTTGTTTCATGGACGGTTGGTTTGTCTATAGGCTTAAAAAAATTGGATTCCATCTATATGGCAAGATATAACCAGGTGAGCAAGTCAGTTTAATCAACAACTGAGCAAAACAAGTAAAAATCATTATGTAAGTTTTCAAAAATTAATGCATGCCATTTTAATTTACAAAAGCCTCCCAAATATGTTATTCCTTGCTTCTTAGAACAATCCTATGGAATGGGTTAAATTGGGAATATTTTACAGATGAAGGGACGAAAACTTAGAGAAATTAACTGACCCGAGTGAGTGAGTGGCCCAGTCAGGACAAGGTCTCCTGGTCCCAAACCCATGTCCACTCTATGGCACCAGTGTGCTCACTGACCGCCCCTTCAGGTCAGGGGCTGCCGGCTGCTGGACTCCTCTGGCCAGTGGATTGGCTGATTTGACCCATTACTGTGATATTCCTAGGCTAAAAATAATAATAAAAGCCATTTATTTCCTGGCTCTGTCATTTACCAGCTGTTAGACCCTGAGCAGATCATCAAAACTCTGTCCAGGCCTTCAGTGCCCTACAATCAGGACGCAAATGTAAAGCTGGGGTGAATCTACATCTTAACTCTCAGGGGGTTAGAGGGTCCGGCCTCATCCTCATCATTCTTACAATAACAACCACTGTCTCTTCTGATCTAACCACGTCCCCTCACTGTTCTTACTACTTAACATGCTGCTATCATTCCCATTTTGCAGATGCAAAAGCCGAGGCATCATAAGGTCAGGTAACTGAACCGCAGCTACACACCTCGTCAGGGGGAAAGGATTAAACACAGGTGATGTGGCTTCAGAGTTGGTGCCCTGTTGCATAGAAAGCACTTAGCATGATTGACACAACAGTGCTCAATAAACAAAGCTATTATTATTATTATTATTATTATTATTACTAAGTGCAGATCTTACCAGCCCATTAGGGGAGGGACTGTACCAGCCTCATATTCAGTGCCAATGGGCCATAGAGCTCATTTATTTGGAAGGATGAAAACTTGAGGGAGATGCTTTCCTGGGGGACTGAGCTCCCACCCAAGAATGCCCAAGCCTGAAACCCAAGCATGCAGTCGGTGTGATGATTCCTGCTACTGCTTACAAAGCCATGTGAGCAATTAGTTCATATCAAGCTGTTATTAGGCTATTTTTGTAACAAAAATACTGTCTTCCTTGAATTTCTATGCAAATGCAAGGATGCCAACACAAGTATAGTTTATTTAAAGATCATCTTGTAGGAATTTAATTTGTCCTTTTCAAGAAGCGACAGAGGAAAGCCACAGAGATGAGCAAGACAGCTTGAAAGTGTTCTGAGCTACTGATAAAGAAAAGGCAGCTTTTCTTCCTTTGACGCGAACGCCAAGCCCTCTTCTCACCTTGACCAAGGACAGAGCACCCAGGCCTGTGGTGGCCAGCAACAGCTGGAGAGATTATCCAGGCAATGGTCTCAACAGTGCGGAGTGACATAAAGGAAATCCCAGCCCACATCTGGAAGCTTAGAAATAGTAGAACGGCAACTATGAACGACAATGTGCCGTGCATGCCAGTGCTTAGGGTCCCCGGAGAGGGGCCTGTTAAAACCTATGAGAAAGAAATACGCGAGCGCCACGTTTTGAGAAGCGACACAATACAGAAGAAAAAACGTGGTACTTGGAGGGTGGGGGTAGGACACAGAAAACCAGGACCTGAGCCCAGCCCCACACTTACGAGTGTGTCCCCCCTGAAAATGTGGGTAGCATTCTTGAGCCTCAGTTTCTTTTGGAAAACGGAAATCACCATAAGCATTTTTCTTAGAGTTAGCGTTCATTTTGAAAACTACGAAGCAGACGCTGTGAAAGCACTTGGCAAACTGTACAGTGCTATTGAAACTGGCAGGCATTTTTCCTGCACTCTTCGTAAAGAAGGAGGGGCACCTGACGGGGAATGGCAAAGCACCGGGAGGGGTCTGCGCTTTAATGGCTACGAGAATGCTGCTGTCCTTCGGACAGGGGCCACCCTTGTCGGGCTGACAGTGCCACCTACTCGAGATTTCATTCGGGTTATGTCATGCAAATTAGAGTCAGGGATGAACGGCTTGAGCAGAAAATTGCGTGATTTAATATTTACTGTGTAATGCAGCTAAATTGGCAGCAATACCTAAAGGGGCTGAATTAGGCTATTAAGAGACAGTAATAAAAATGATTGAATCCCATGTAGTTCTGGAAGAAAAAGGTGGACTTTGAACTTCTTTTTTGAATGTATTGGTTGATTTTAAGGAGAGAGGAAGGGAGGAGGGAGGCAGACAGAGAAAGGGATGTCAATTCATTGTCTCCCTGGCTGATGCATTTGTTGGTTGATTCTCGTACACACCCTACCAGGGATCAGACCTTCAACTTGGGCGTATCAGGACGATGCTCTAACCGAGCTATCGGGCTAGGACCCAGGCTTATTCTTAGGAGAAACAAATGAGTTTCATAATGGCTTTTGATTAAGGCCTGATCACTGTGGACGGACTCAGAGGCAAATCATTGGCTGCTTAAAGGTCAAGCTGTATATAATAAGTTGTTATATGGGGTGACATGCACAGTTAGGATCTCCCTTGGAAATGAATGCAAGGAGACGGAACTTATCGAGAGCAGGTGGGCACTGGACATTACGCCTCCCTTCCCTCGTGCCTTCTTTTGTGGGGGATCGGCCGCACCCTGGCTGAAATACACACGGAGTATGATGACACACGCACGTATGGAAAAACGCGATCCACTGCAAATGGAAGATTTACCAGCTTGCCTCTTGGGCCCCATCTGGTAGCAAAATTAATGGCTGTTTGAAAGCTATAAATTTAGAAACACCCGTCGTCGATGGAAACTCACATTTACGCGTGCTGTGGGCTGAGTGGCCTATGAAACGGCCAGTCCATGGAGAATCACAGTTTCCTGACTCCAATCTGTGCACAGAGCCCCCATCTGCTTGAGAAGCCTCTTTACTTTCTGAAGAATAAAGCCACTGCAAATACTCTAACAAGCAAACAAACAAATCATGCTACTTAGGCCCTGCAAGATAAACCCAACCCCGCAGTGCCAGGTCCTCAGGACAGGTTAGAGGAAAGGGATTATTTCCTCAATGCAATGGAATTCTTTAAAATCTCGACCAAATAGTGAGAACTGTGAGCAGCATCACGGAACGTATTTTGGAATAGAATGGTTGAGAGCGTCTTAGATTTGCCCTTCTGAAGTATGACACGTGAGTGACCACGGCTAATCTCTGAGGTTCCTCCCAGCTCTGAGACCCCATGATCCTGTGAGTCCATTGGATTGAGGTCTACCTGGTAGGTGTAGAGCCTCCTAAACCCATGGGATTTAGGACAAGTTTCACAAACTTAAAAGCCTTAGTGGGTCAGAGGAGCAACGGAAAGGAATACTGGACTAGATGGCAATGGTGGGAGAGCAGAGGAATGAATGTCCCTTTCATAGGGGTGTGATGCCCCAGCTGGGTTGCTCAGTTGGTGGTAGCATCATCCTGTACACCAAAAGGTTGCGGGTTTGATCCCCAGGCAGGGTGCCTATGGGAGGCAACCCATCGATGTTTCTCACATCGATGTTTCTCTCACACATCCATGTTTCTCTTTCTCCCCCTCTCTAAAATCAATAAACATACTCAGGTGAGGATTTAAAAAAAGAAGGGGGTTATTATGGGTTGAATTGTGTCCCCTCCCAAGTTCATATGTCGAGGTCCTTACCCCCAGCACCAAGAATGCATCTTATTTGGAAATAGGGGTCGTGCAAATATTAATTAGGTAAGATCCTATTAGGATGGGCTTCCCTCCAATATGACTTATGTCCTCATGCAGAGGGAAAATCTGGACACAGACACACACACATGGAGAACACCATGTGAACTTGCGCAGGGGTCAGAGTGACGGGTCCACAAGAAAGGAACACGGAGATTTCCAGCAAACCCCCAGGGGCTGGGGGAGGGGCCTGGGACTGACTCTCCCTCCTGCCCTCAGAAGGAACCCACCCCGTCAATGCCTTGATCTCCGACTTGCGGCCCCTGGATCTGAAACAATACATTTCTGTTGTTTAAGTCACCCGGTTTGCAGTGCTTTGTTATGGCTGCCCTAGGACACTATTACAGGTGACATCCATTTAGCTCCAACCCAATACTGACACATGAGAAATGCCATTGTACTTCCTCCAACCTGTTCAAAGTCAGAAGTATAGATTCTGCTCCATGTAAAATCTCCCAATTCAAAAATGCTGGCAACAAATACAGAAGACTTAAAAATACAATATAAAGATAAAGTATAACTGGTCCCCAAGTTACAAGCTAGAAAGCTCCACTATAAGGATTGCTAAACCTACCACAAATTATCTTCTCCAAGATAATTACACATTCCCATCCATCTCTACTTTAGATTAAAGCTCAGGAAGGCTTCCAATACAATGCTCATGGGTTATTTGGTGTGCTAATAGAACAAAATCTAATTTTTTTTTAACTCAAGTTACTTCTTTAGAGTCATTTATTGATTTTCAAACTTCTAAGCATGGAAATTCTACTGTCAAAATTAATCTCATGAATCTCAAAAACAAAAGTGGAGTCTTATTGGTATCCATTATTTCATGTGTTCAAATGTAACATTATTTATATACAGGTGACCATGAGAATAAAACCACCCTTTGATTAATAAATATATAAAATTAACATTTGTGCAAACCTACAGAAATTTCACCATCTAATTTTTTCTGGACTTTGTTTTGCTTGCAGTTTCAAAAAAAAATTTTTGGTTCATACAGATTAAGTAGTTGCAACATAACAAAAGCTTAAATGCTTCCCTTAAAATCTTTGGATTTTGTTTAACTAATTAAAAAACTCAAAAGAAGAATAATAGGGGATTTTTCCTGCTCACACAGTGTCTAATATACAGAGTTCAAAAGAGAATCACAGAACTTCTATTTCCAGTAATAACAACCAAAGTAAATAAGGCCAATTCCTTTGCTGAGAAAAATTTGACAAAATTGGACAAAATATTTTTAAAATCTACTTGAAAGCATTGAGAGCTGATAAGATAATGAAGCCAAGATCTTTGGAGTAAAAGGAGGCTCTGAAAAACAAGTTCACTTTTGGGGTCAGCTCTTCCCCATGAGGTCATATGCCACCCCTTGGGGGGGTCACTGAGAAGCTGAGAACCCTAACAGGTCTCTGACAGCCTGGGGGGCAGGGTTGAACTGGGACCCACAAGGCTGCGCTTTAGGAGCAGAGTAAAACTGGGAGTAGGTCCTCATGGCACATCTCACCATTGTATCACCTCAGTCCCCAAAATGGAATTAAAATGGTTTTGGAGTGGGGTTATCTCAGGCACATACCAACAGTACTAACAGTGACAAACAGACATAAACAGTCTCCGAAGTAATTATCATTATCTTGGGTTTCAAATCTCTCCTACAGACAATTCTGCACACATAATGTGTAGCCTACAATTAAAATTAATCAGATACCTAAGGACATAGGACATCCTGAATGACAGCTGACGACCAGAAGCAGAAACAGGCCCGCTAAGGCATAGAGATGTTGGTGCGATGAAAATGCTTGCACAAGTACGTGTGCAGCAAAAATGCTTCCAGTGAACTATAATACCTAGAACCGTAATTTTGAGCCCCAGAAGTAGAGGAGAGAGAAGATGAAGCTGAAGCAATGTTTAACAAAGCAATAGCAGAGAACATTCCAAAACCAAATAAAAAATCAACCTGCAGATTTAGGAAGCTCTATGAATCCTAGATAGCACAAACACAGTGAATAGCACCCAGACACCCCATGGTACAATTTCCAAAACCCACACAGAAAGAGAAAATGATGCAAGCAGTCAAAGGAAGGGGGCAGGGAGGGTGAATTTTAACAGAATATAATTGGACACAGAGACATCAAAAGAACAGAAGCCAGATGCGTTAGTTTTCTATTGCTGAGTGGCCACGTCCACAAACTGAATGGCTAACACAACACAGTTCCCACAGCCAGAAGTCCAAGCATGGTTAGCTGGCCCCCTTGCTCACCACAAACCTGAAATTAAGGTGTATGCCAGCCTCCTCACCTGGAGGTTCTTGGAAAGAATCCACATGGGAGAATTGCAGAATACATGTCTCTTTCAAGCACACACAAAACCTTCCCAAAAGTTGACACTAAGCTGCACCATTAAGCAAATATCAACCAATTTCAAATATGCCAATCACTGCCTCTGATAATAATACACAGTAAGCTATAAATCTAGAAATCAATTCTAAAATAGATAACTATAAAATCAGCATGTTTGAAATTTTAAAAATATACCTCTAAATAACCCATGGGTTAAAGAAGAAATCACAAAAAAATTACAAAATATTTTGAATTATATAATAATTAAGAATGCAAATAAAATTTGTAGGCTCCAGGAACTGCCACGCTGAGGGAATTTCCCAGCCCTAAACATGGACAGGATATAAAAACAAAAAAGTTGGAGAATCAACAAGTTAAAGATGCCTCTCAAACTACAGAAGCGTTAGGTGGAGAAATGCTTCCAGACCCGCGTGAAGCAGACATGGGTTGCAGACACGTATCTGTTTCCTTGCTTCACTAGCAGAGAGCGCCTAGAAAATGACATTGCAGCGGCCACAGACACATCCCCGCCCAGATCTTGGTTGTTAATACCATTCTCCAGTGAAAGGTACAGGGCTCCCGGGAGAAATTCTGATTCTAGAACCAAGGCAGTGAGTGTGCATGATGAGCCTCAAATATTTTGTAATACCATAACGCGAGGAAGAGCTAAACAGTAACCACGCAAACCCTGCAATGATAGGGTACGTCGAAGCAACCCAGGAACCCACGGAATGAGTTCTCCGTGACCAGAGCTAGGATAATCTGAGCAAAACAAAATGAAACAAAACAAAGTAGTATTAGATTGTGGCCCAAAGCATCAAACAAATATCCCTGTGTCCATACCGATAGAAGTACTTGATTGAACAAACAGGGGAGAATGGACAAATCTCCCATAAGAAGAATTTCAAATACTGGACATAGCTGCTCCACCTTCCGGAGCCGAATGCCTCACTTTGAAGTGTGTGCTACACGCAGTGTGGCGTATGGAAGCGGGGGTGGGGAAGAATAACCTCATGGTGGAGGAACTGGAAAGCATTTCCTCAGCCAGGACATCAGGTCAACGCCAACAGTGATAAGTCATGTTGGTGGCCTGTCCTTGATGTGATACGACAAAAAGGCACTTGACCTCTGTGGTCTTCATCTAGTGATGCCGCCATCTCCAGAGTGCCCATGGAAGAGAGGGCATCGAGACTCATGCCTGCTCTTCAATGCCTCGGATTGGAAGTGACACCTGCCATTTCCTCTGGAGGCCCATTGGCCAAAAATGGCCACGTGATCCCAACCTACCTACACAGGAAGAGGGAAATGCCAGGGAGCTCATGGAGAAGCAGGTGACTGCTTCTGCGTCCTGCGGTTCTGGAAGAGGAAGAAGCGGATCTTGTGTGTGACCATCTTATAAAACCAGCACATTCAACTCAAGTACAATAAGCTTAAATACTGAGGGCTTCGGCTCTCTCTAGGGCACAGCACTAAATCAGCCTGATAGATTTCTTTAATCCACCAGGCTGCAAACATTTTGCCTCTTATTCATTTCATAATCTCCTGGCAGTGATGTATGCCTTTCACCAAATACTGTTTGGCTGCAGGGGTATATTACTAATGATGTAATTTGGAGCTTAAGTTTTTATTAAAATTCTTACATATCTATCTATGCATTGGTATTTTTCAGAGAGATCCTAATGATTGTGAAATAGGATTTATTTTCTTTAGAACTAAAATCCAGTTTTGAGACTGACTAAAGTCTGCTCCTAAAATAATATGTATTGTCAAGCGGCAAATAGCAAACATCACTATCATATTTCTGTACATTGCCTTTTTTAGAATGTTTGAGAGCCAGAGCTAGCTGAATTTTTAGTGCTTGGGGCACCTTTTAAAAAATGATTGCCCCTCTTCCCTCCCTTCCTCCTTTCATTCCTTTCTTCCAGAATAATTCAGTCCAAAGCCAGCAGGGCCAGGCACCCACCCAGGGACGGTGCAGATGGAGTGCACGGTGGCTGGCCAGAGAGGACCTGGGACCTGTGAGGAAGGGGAGGCGGTGGCCGCCTGGAGGGAGGGAGGTGGCTCATGGGAGAATGACCGAGGTCCAAGAACCCCAGCCCTGTCCTAACCAGCCACTTGGTCATAGACAAGAGACTCTGTCTAAGTCTCCTCTTCAAAAACATGAGTGACTGACCTAGATCAGGGACTTCCACACTCTGTCTGGTGGCACTTTGGGAGCCACAGAGGACGTCAGAGGGAGACCAGGACAGGTCTCCAGCCTCCGCCAAACCCATTCCTGCAGAGAAGCACCGTTGTCTTCCGTTCGGTGATTCACGAAGGTCTCAACGGGTGCTTGTGCTTGACCCAAGTTTCCTTTGATAAAAAAATAAAGTAAAATGAAATCTGAAACCTCCATGTTAAAAGCTAGCTGGCATGGCTGTTTTATCTCTGGGCTTGTGCTTCAACGTTAAAATGTGTGCAAACCCTTAGCGAACATGGCAGAGGCCTCAGTAAGAAAAGCTGGACGCTGACTTTTGTTATATTTTACTTGTTTCTTTGTTTTGTTGTTTAGGTTCCTGTTAAAGGCGAGATCATATGGTATTTGTCTTTCACTGCCTGGCTTATTTCGCTTAGCATAATGCTTTCCAGCTCCATCCGTGCTGTTGCAAAGGGTAGGAGCTCCTTCTTTCTTTCAGCTGCATAGAATTCCATTGTGTAAATGTACCATAGTTTTTTGATCCATTCATTTACTGATGGGCACCTGGGTTGTTTCCAGCACTTAGCTATTGTAAATTGTGCTGCTATGAACATTGGGGTGCATAGGTTCTTTTCGATTGGTGTTTCAGGGTTCTTAGGATATAGTCCCAGCAGTGGAATTGCTGGATCAAAGGGAAGGGAGGGAATTTCAGGGGAGAAGGGAAGGGTTTACAGGAACAAATATAGAGGACACATGGACAAAACTAGGGGGGTTGGAAAGGGGAGGGAGGAGGGGAGGAATGGGTGGGCGGGCTGGAATGGGAATAAAGAATAGAAACTGTACTGAATAAACTAAAATTAAAAAATTTAAAAAAAAGAAAAGAAAAGAAAAGCTGGACGGAGAGCCTCAGACAGCCCACGGAGGGTTGTGCCCTCCACATGAGGGAGATCAGCAGCACGCCCCCTACGGGTCCACAGCAGTAGTGCGCACTTGCACACCTGCGCAAGCAAACACTGCTCCCCACCGCAAGGGAAGCTGCCAAAAGAAAGCAAATCAATTTAGATGAAGCCACTGCGTGAAGAAAGTTTTTAAGGCACTGTCCAGAACTTCGCGGACGCTCTCAGCCTTCAAGAATATCACATACACACACATGCGCACACTCACACATGTGCATATACATGCATGCACACATGCATGCACTCGAGCACATGCCTGCACACACAAACACATGGGGGGCCTGCACCCCCACCACACATAGCACAGGCACACAACAGCAGATCTCTTTGGTGTGAGCCTAGGTGACCCATTTAGACCAAAACTGCTATTAGATTTCAGAATGGGGGAGGTTGGAAAAGTCTCCTCCGTCACAAAGTCACAGCAGTTAGGACGGAAAGAAAAGCCTAGAGGTTTTCTCTAAGGTGTTACTCCCGCTGAGGTCCAGGGAGCCACAGCACAGCCCCCCAGGCTCACAGTTCCTGCTACAACAGGTGGGTGCGGGGAGAGAGACCAGGGGCCCTGCCTTCCAGTTCCGTGTGCTTCTGACTCGGCCCCTCCTGCTCCGGGAAGGCTGGGACCAAAGACCATTTCAGGAGCCCAGGGGAGACAGATTGCCTTTACTTAATTAACTCAGTCACCGGCAAACAGGGACCCAGGCACATGTTTCTCCATATTTCTCTTGCTGTCAAAAGAAAAGCAACTGTGGCCTCAGATAAGGAGAGACCGGTGGAAAGGGTTGTAGCAGAGGGAGCGGCTCCTGCAGGAGGAAGAAGCGACTGTTGCAAGGGTGGGCCTCTGACCGAGACCTAAGCACATGTCAAAGGTCAGCCAGAGAGGGCTTTCCTTTCTGGGGAGGAATGAGTTGGTCTAGAAAGAACCAGGAGCAGGGCAGTGTGGTGAACAGTGTGGACTGGTCAGTAGAGCAGAGGATGCTTGAGCTCAGCCTAACCTTCGGGAGGGGCAGTGAGGAGGGTTGGGAGCTGCTTTGGGCTGAGGGTGGGGCGCGCACAAGGCAGGGGCCTGGGGCAACCGGACACTCCTAACCGAAGTTTGGCTAACAGGTATCTGATCCCAGGCGGTTTAGCCAATCATTTAGGAGGCAAACCATGGGAATTTCGACCCCAGCGGGGGGCATTTGAGGGAGGTCTCTGTCTGGTCTCGTCATGGGTAAACGAGGGGGTCACATCCGAGTCACAGCCAAGCCCGATGAGGAGGGAACGCTCCCTACAGTAAGTCAGTTCCAAACCCAAAGGAGTGGGGGGATTTCCTAACAATCCAGGTAAGGACAGTGTGATCCGAGCAAAAGGCAGCATTTATGGGTGTCCTTTCTTCCTTTTTAAACTTTAAAAATTGTTTTCAATTACAGTTTACATTTAATACGACTTTGTATTAGTTTCAGGTGCAGCTGTCATTTCTAATCACCACCCTTCATTTTTCCACCCCCGGCCCTCTCTGTGAAAAGGGCTTTCTTTTGGGAAGAGGAATTTATGTTGCAACCAAGTCTACAAGGGGGCCAGGTGGCGGCAATGTCCCTCCTGAAAATGAGACGGGACACTGATTTCAAAATATTGGGACCCAAGTCCACCGCTTCGTACAATTGACTGTTTTAAAACCCATTTTCTTCCTGCCGCCCATTTTTCTGGCCTACAGATAAAAGATTATTAGGACAAAGCTCGAGGCGGTTTCCGAATCCGGTCGCACAGAAGCCCAGTTCGAGTATCAGCTGAGGTCTGCCCACTTCTCAGGCGTGTTGTTCGCCGGGTCCAGACTTCACCTCCGCAGTTCTCAGGAGCCCTCCCTTCTCCCAGTTTTTGTAAGCTCTCAGGGACTTCTGCCTCCCGACTGGATTGAGGCAATTCTCTGGAACACATTCATCCCCCTTAATTTCCTCCCACATCTGAGTCAAAGAAGGAACCCTTTTTCTCTGGTACTTCCTGCTTCTTTAAGTATTTCTAGGATGCAGGGCTCACACACACACACACACACACACACACACACACACACACACTCCCCAGGAATCAGTAATTCCAGAGTCTTCCTTCCGAGAGGAGCAGAAGTCCATTCATTTTCATTCCTCACTTCTCTGGGTCACATTCAGAGTGGAACAAGCTGGGGGCAGTTTTTCGCTCATTTGTATTGTTTTGTCGAAGGCAGTTTCTTGTTCCCAGGACCATATGTCATCTGGTCACACAAGGACTGCAGACAGTGCTAATTCACCTTCAAGATTAAGCGAGGGATTATGGATTTATCCTTGCGTCTTGTGCTTAAAAATGCTCCTTGTTTAGAGTTTATTGAAGAGTCCATGCTCAATCATCATGCTTCACTGAGAAGTTCCATTTGGTCCTGATGAATTGATGCTTTTATCAATAAGTAATGCGCCTCTTTATATCTGCTAATAGCCTTTTTCTTATAGTCTGCTTAACATAAGCATGCTAGCTTTCTTGGACTTAGTGTTCAACATAATACATTTCTCCAACTTTTTTTTATCCTCAGCCAAGTGCGTTTTTTCCCCCTGCTTTTAGAGAGACAGAAAGGGAGAGAGAGAGAGAAAGAAACATCGATGTGAGAATCATCAGCTGGTTGCCTTCTGTAGGCACCCGGACTGGGGATGGATGGGAACTGTATGTGCCCAGACCAGGAACTGGAGCTGTAACCTAGGTATGTGCTCTGACCGGGAATCGAACCTACAACCCTTCAGTTACTGGATGGTGTCATCCTACCAACTGAACCACGCGGCCTAGGGCCAGGGCTCTCCAACTTTTTAAAAGTAACTGAAATGTGTTTCTTGTAAACAACGTAAAATTGAGTCTTTTATTTTTTAATCCATTTGACAATCTCTGTTTTTTAATTAGAGTGTTTAGTTAATTTGCATTTATGCAATTCTTGATTAGGTTAGATTTAAGTCTCCCATCTTGCTATTTATATTCATATGTTTATAATTTATTTATAGTGGAATTTTAAAAAGTATTCACTTTTACTAAGCATCCCTGTAAACTCCGCATGAATTATCGGTCTTTGAAGAACCACAAAATCCGAGACTTATAAGGGATCTTTAAGGCCAGTTAGTATTATTCCAGTTGAGAGAAGAGTCATAGAGAGATACATGAAAATTTACAATTGAGATAAATCACCACCTGGCCAATAGTTCTCAGAAATCGTGACGATCCACTCAATCCTGTTATTTGAGGTCCTTCCTGGAGAGTCGGGGTCTTCAAAATATAGCACTCCTTCCCCCACAGCCTTTACTGTGTCCCCCATGCGGATGAGGGGGGATGACTCTGTCCACAGGCTCACACCCCCTCCCCCACCATTTCCTATTATTCAAAAAATAAACTTCAACGCATCCTGCATCTCCGATGTGCAGACACGACAGTGGGGCAAAGGGGAGGAGACTCAAGGTGGAGACCTTGACCCAGCCCTTGGAAATCCCAGTCCAAAGGAACTCAGCCGTCACTGTGTCAGACACGTGACAAGGTTGGGGCGGGCTTCTCTCTCTGGTGGAGCTTTCTTTCTTTTTCTTTTGAAATAAGCAAAGAGAAGTCAATTCCATGGCAGCAGAAGACCTAGGGGGCCGCCAAAGGGTTATTCTGCTGCCCCTTTTTTTCTCAGTAAAAAGCAATGTAATCCAATGTCTAGATAGATTCACAGAGGTTTTAGTCCGTTCACAGTGAGGTGTTTTTTGTTCGTTTGTGTGTTTTACTTGCAGCAGAACTGGGTTCACTCACTTTTTAAGCTGATGGGGGCTAGAGACAGGCCAATGCGGGTGACAACCACGGAGCACCACCTGAGATGGCGAAAGGGCGGGTCCGGGTCCCTCCTCCCTGGGAACCAGCTGGCACAGCTTTGGAGCGAAGATTCTCCAGGAACTTCGCAAGCAGCGTGTGCTCCGTCGGGGGCAATGATGAGACATTTCTACCCAGAGAGAGGTCCTGCGGGGACTTGCTGGAGAACTTCTCTACAGCCACAGTTTGCTCTTTCTCTTTGTCTCTCTCAGAAGGGAGAACTTAACCACAGGCCTCCTGGACAGTCTGTGTGTCATTGTCATTTACATAAAAATGGGAACTCCCGGCCTCATTTATTGCTCTCTGAAACCTGACCGTCATTCCCCTTTCCACTGGCTTGGCTTTCCAGCTCTGGGTGAAACTGGAAGAAGGCATGGGCTTTCCAGCTCACAGGGAAAGGCCAGAGTTTGATGAGTAAGACCTGTCACCTGGACAGGTGAGCGCAGTTGCGGAACGACCACCGCAGGCCTTGCGATAATTGTGCAGGCCTTCTGGCAGCTTCAGCACACACTGCACTGCGCCATGTGGCCCGGGACCTTGGGTGTCCGAGCTCCGAGTGCCAGGACCTTCTGCAGAGCGCGTGCGCACCACCCAGGCAACCAAATCAGCCTGTGCTATTGTGCGTGACATTTGTCACTTCACCCTCTGCTGCTGTGGGACTCGAGTTGCCATTTCTTTCTCCCTTTTGCAAGTTCTAGATTTCCAATTTCTTAAGGACCGAAGGTCTCACCTAACAGTGCTCAACTCCTAAAGCATTTTGACCATGAAATCATACAGGGAGTTTTACCTCTCTGAGGACTTCCAAAAGCTGGAACCTTCCAGATCATGTAGACTTCAGCCTCGACGTGCAGAGATAGGCCCTTGCCCATTTATGTACCTTTCACAACCCTCTCGTGTAAGGATGATGCTCCTAACACGTTTTCTGAACCAAATGTAGTCCGACGACCTCCACCTGGCAAGTGCGGATACTGGGACTCGAGAGCGGACACCCCTCATTCAGCAGACCAGCGACGGGTGCACGCCTTCAGGGACCTTCGGTGCCTTCAGGGACCTGCCGTGGACGGTCACGCTTTCCTTTAAGACTCGGCTGCACTTCTGCAGCCTCTGGGGTGCAGCCTCTCCAGCCTCTGCCACCTCTGCAGCCTCTACAGCGATGCCAAGTCCACAGCTTTCCCCTTGAGATGAACTTTGCAGCTTCTCCTGCAAGGACTGTTTTCAGGCCTAAAATGCAGAATGTGCTAAGCTGGTCTCCTCCTTCCCTGCTTGGCTGGCTTGTCACAGCCGTCAGCGCCAAGCTCTCATCGATCTTCGTGTCTGCTTTCCCACAACATGGTCCTCTGCTTGTCTTTTTTTCTAAGATTCTATTTATTTTTAGAGAGAGGAGAAGGCAGGGAGAAAAAGAAGGACGGAAACATCGATAGATTGGTTGCCTCTCGCATGCACTCCGCCTGGGGGCCTGGCCTGCAACCCAGGCGTGTGCCCTGACCTGGAATCCAACCGGCGACCTTTCAGTTCGTAGGATGATGCCCAGCCCACTGACACACTCCTTTGCTCTCACTGTCACAGAACAACAAGCCCGATGCTCTTGGTGACATTCGGTTCTCCCCTGCTCTGCTTCTCCCAGAGGCCAGGGACTGGCTGGGGGGACAGTTTCATGTCTTAAGGCAGGAATTCTCCACCTCACATGACTGACACATTGGGCTGGATTATTGTGTTGCGGGGGGCTGTCCGGTGCCTTGTAGGGTGTTTAGCCACGTCCGCAACCTCAACACACCGGATCCCAAGAGCACTCACTGGCTGCCCCCCTTCAAGCTGTGACCTCCAAAACGTCTGTAAAATGGCCAAATATCCACTGGGGGCAAAATGGCTCCTGGTTGAAAACTGCTGCTTTCAGGGACCATGCCAGCCACCCAGTACCCCCAAATACAGGTGACAGGGCTCTGTGGTTTTCTACCTGTGTGGGAGTGGCTGGGAGCTAACCTTGAGCGCCCAGTCAGAAGACTAAGCCTCTGTGTTCTGGAAACCCACGCTCCCACACAAGCCGCCTTTGTGGGACCGCCAGTGGATTTTCTTGAAAAACAAAGCTGGCCTTTGTGAGTTTCTCAGCACACACAGAAGCACATTGAAGGAGAGGGCATGACTGTGGCATAATGAGAAGCTTTCGCGTTTACGCAGTGTTTTAGAGTTTAATAAAGCTCTGCACATGTATCATCTCATCTTGGCACGGACCTCCAAGGCGCTGCAGGGAGAATTTATGATTACGGTTATTACTGCTTTGTTAATATCATCCCCAGGAAACAAAATTTAGCCAGTTTTTAAAACCTCTCCACTGGCTTTATTTTCTTGCTAGAGAAATTAAAGGCAGGTACGTATTTTTAGGTCATGAACTATGTAACATAGAAATAATTTCGTGAAAATATTTGCATGCTCTAGTGGGGTGTATCCTGCTGGACGCTCACTCTCCTGTTCTCTGCCCCGAATGGAAAAATAAATCCATCACCTGTTCTAGGTGGAAAAAGTCCCCTCAGCAGAGCAGGAGCCGGAAGTGGTTTCTGCTGTTCCAGAAGTTGCTTGATGAGCATTCGCATCCTGAATCGTCCCTTGGTAACCAGTGCAGAAAACAGCAAGTGTCCCCTACGGCCACCGTTTCCAGCATTCTCTTAGTATGTCCCTCGGATTCTCGATCCTTCAGGCTCATCATTGATGGTCCAATAAGGTTTCAGTGTATTCTCCCCCACTGCTTTCTTTCTTTTTCTAAATTATTTTAAAATATATTTTATTGACTATGCTATTACAGTTGTCCCAATGTGCCCTATTTGCCCCCTCCTCCACCCAGCACCCCTCCCCATTCCCTCTGGCAATCCCTCCCCTTAGTTCATGTCCCTGGGTCAAGCACGTAAGTTCTTTGGCTACTCCATTTCCTGCCTTGTTCTTAAGATCCCCCTATTTTGTACCTAGCAATTATGCTTCTTTTTCCCTCTACCTTTCCCCCCAATCTCCACCTTTCCCCTCCCAGCTGCTAACCCTCTAAATAATCTCCATATCTATGATTTTGTTTCTGTTCCTGTTTTCTCAACTTGTTGTGTAGATTCAGTTTTTGATAGTTGTGAATTTATTGCCATTTTAATGTTCATAGTTTTGATCCTCTTCTTTTTCTTAAATAAATCCCTTTAACATTTCATGTAATAATGGCTTGGTGATGATGAACTCCTTAACTTTACCTTGTCTGGGAAGCACTTCATCTGCCCTTTAATTCTAAATGATAGCTTTGCTGGATAGAGTGATCTTGGATGTAGGTCCTTGCTTTTCATGACTTTGAATACTTCTTGCCAGTCCCTTCTTGCCTGTAAGGTTTCTTTTGAGAAATCAGCTGATAGTCTAATGGGAACTCCTTTGTAGGCAACTATCTGCTTTTACTGCTTTTAAGCTTCTTTCTTTATCTTTAACCTTTGGCATTTTAATTATGATGTGTCTTGGTGTGGTCCTTTTTGGGTCCATCTTGTTTGGGACTCTGTGCTTCCTGGACTTGCTTGTCTAGTTCCTTCACCAAATTAGGGAAGTTTACTTTCATTGTTTCTTTCAAATAGGTTTTCAATTTCTTGCTCTTTCCCTTCTCCTTCCAGCACCCCTGTGATTTGAATGTTGGTATGTTTGAAGTTGTCCAAGAAGAGGCTTCTTACCCCATCCTCACTTTTTTCGGATTCTTTTTTCTTCTTGCTATTCTGATAGAATGCTTTTATTCTCCCTTATGTTCCAAATCATTGATTTGATTCTCAGTTTTATCCACTCCACTGTTGATTCCCTATACTTTTTTCTTTATTTCACTCAGTATAAACTTCATTTCTGCCTGGGTCTTATTTATGCTGTTGAAGTACCCAGTGAGTTCCTTGAGCATCCTATTAACCAGTGTTTTGAACTCTGCATCTGATAGATTGCTTATTTCCATTTTGTTTAGTTCTTTTTCTGGAGGTTTTTTCTGTTCTTTCATTTGGGACATATTTCTTTGTTTCCCTATCTGGGCAGCCTCCCTGTGTGTGTTTCTATGTATTAGGTGGAGCTGCTTTGACTCCCTCCCTGTCTTAGTAGTGTGGCCTGCTATAGAAAAGCACACCCGTAAGTTGGAGGGGGCGGAGCCTTAGGTAGTTGCCTGAGCAGGACAACCCTCGTGAACCAGCTTGATGGAGTCTCTGATATGGTGTTGCCACTCTGTGGCTCTGTGTGGGGGAGGGCTCAGAAGGGAGACAATGGTCACTGGCTGGCCTCTGGAATTTGTCTGGGAGGAAGCTGTCCCCCGGCACTCACCCTGATGCCAGACACTTCGGTTCCTCCCCATGTGCCCCTGGTGCCCTTCCAGCTGCTGCGCTGGTGCTGGAGCCCAGAGGGAGTGAGTCTGTGTAAGACCTACATCCACTGCAGACCCTTTAAGAGGAGTCGCCTGAGAATCCCACAGTTTCTTGGAGTGCCCCAACCCCCAGTAGTTTTTGCAGCCAGAAGTTATGGAAGCTTAACTTCCTGGCACTGGAACCCTGGGCTGGGGGGCCTGGTGTGGAGCTGGGACCCCTCACTCCAGAGATATCCCTCCCAATTTTTATCCACCACACAAGTGTGGGACCACCCATTCTGCGTCTCCACGTCTCTGTGTCTCCGTGTCCCTGTCCCTGCTACCCGTCTAAATGAACGTGACTTCTTTAATTCCTTGGTTGTCAGACTTCCATGCGGCTTGATTTTCTGATAATTCTGAGTGATAGTTGTTTTGTAGGTTAGTGGTCATCTTTGCAGAGGTTGTGTGAGGGGGTGAGCCGTGTTTACTACACCTTTGTCTTGACCAGAAGTCAAATAATTCTTCCCCGCTGCTTTCTTCTGCTATATTTGGACTACGTGATGGGCTTGTTTGCTGCCTCATACCCAGGAGGAGACATTTATCATCACCATCTGCATTCTGACGTGGCCTTATCTTTGGCCCAGTGGGTCCATCTGCTACCAATAGCCCAGAGCATTAGTGAGAAGACGGACCATCCCTGCCCAGACAGCTGTGTGTCATCAAGGTCCCTCTGCTCGCGGGTGGTGTGCCTTTTGGGCGAAATGTCTTGCTCTGTAATATGAGTTGGTGTAGCCATAAGCAGAATCTACTAGGGACTCTACTAGGCTCCAAACTATGCCTGAAAATGTTGCTTTAATTGCCTATGGAATTTTGATGGGCACGGGCTGAGCACCTATAATCTGGAACTTGGTGAAACAAGCTGGGCTGGCTAGTACAGATTCTACAAGGACACTTGGTGGGGGGCATGAGGAGGGCGTGAGGACCCCGGATCTAACCCAGAGTTGCCCAGGACGGGGCCCATGCTCCTGACGCTGTGGGCACTGGATGCTTTACCTACAGCCAGAGGCAGTGGTACTGTGATGAAACTGCAGTCTGTGGGCTCTCAGGCCCTCCCCCCAGGTTCTAGCTGCCCCAGGGAGTCCTGCCAGCTGGTGGGGGAGAAGGACACAGCCCAGCCATCCATGGGACTATGACACCGTGCTCTTCTAGAGGGTGGCACCTGAAGTGGAGCTCATGACATAACCCTCAGAACCTGCTTTTGGGATCAGAAAAATTTTCAGCCTTACACACCCTAGAAATAACCTTTAAATTTCTTGGCTGACGGAGGAATCAGTTATAAATCCACTTCTTTCTTTTTAACAAACTGAATTTGCTGAAATCGGCTATTTCTTTTCCTTTTTTTTTTTTTTTTTTTTTTTTTTTACTGCAGTCTCAACAAAGACTTAGAATAACTGACAATCCAGGCAAATCCTCAGGATAATCTAAAGCTGGAGTGACCCAGGCTCCAAGCCACTGCTGACATGAGTCAACAACCACATCACCGGCTGCACAGAGAGACATCGACTTGAAATTGACTTGTCAGGGGGGCAACAGGTGAACAGTGGAGGGAAATCGATGCCAGAGATCACAAAGATGCTAAACCACAGACAGAGGGTGAGTGAGCTGCTACTTTCTTCGCATCCAGTCCAAGAGGCAGAGAGGAGGGGTCCCGGCACTTCTGGGAGTTTCCCGTTAATCACGCTGCCTGCAGCCGGAGAACAACGCCTGCCCGAAATGCAGAGAAACTTCCAACCTGGGAATGTGTCCTCGGAGCCGCAGATGCCAACCATAATCATCTCTCACGGTGACAAAAGCCTGGTTTGGTTCGCAGAAAGCATTCTGGAACACTTCATCATTGCAAATGCAATCTGGGGAGCTGGGCTGGGTGGCACCGCAGGTAAATGAATGGACATCCTAAGACGGGGACTGTGTGGGCAGGTGTCTGCGTGAAGTAGCAGACAGCTAAAGGCGTCTGGAAGGTGGATGGATTAGGCTCATTAGTGGCTTCTGCTCCAAGGTGTAACAGAAACATGATTTGCCTGTTTTTTTCCATCATTCTCTTTAGAGGCCACTTTGTTTTTTAGCTGAAAAAGGGTGCTCACAGGGTAGGAGCTGGTGCCCCTGTGCCTGGCATTTTGAGGTCACCAGGTGACACGGAGGGGGGTGGCTGCACAACAGGCTTCCTGCGGTAAACCCCAGTAATCTCACTGCCCTGAAAGTCAAGGGTGCCCATGAGTGGCTCTGAAACATTGCTGCCACGCGCGATTTTTGCAATCCCTGAGCACTGAGTGAGACAGAGCCCACTCCCCACTCCCACCCCACCAGGCCTGCTGCAGTCTGGGGTGGGTCCAAGTCCTTCGCAAGGCAGGTGGAAGCACGGAAGGACATTTTAAATCTGGGTGGTGAGCTAGGCCTGATGCAGCTACTGGAGACTCGGCGAGTCTCTTTCTCCATCAGCCAAGATGCAACGTCCCCAAAGCACAGAATACAGACCCACCGGGGACAGCCACCCTGCAGGGCATTTGGAGCCCTGCACATTCCCAGCCTCCTGCGCCCTCTCATAAGGAGACATGGCGGGGGTGGGGTGCCCGGAGGATGGAAAGTAGGTATCACAAGGTTATTTTCTCTCTCTCTCTAATATGTATATTGAGCTGCTCCATTTATTCTGTTTGCTCACACAGCTTACGCAAGTTCATCATGGAAAAGTTCAACAATACAGATAATTCAAAAGGCAGTAAGAATCTGCTATCCTATTCCTTATAAAAACATGGCTGGTTTTCCTTCCTACCTTTGGTCTTGCTCACATTTCTGTATTTCAGAAACGCTCTCCTGGTCACACGCCCATGACCCTGATCTTTCCAGTTCGTACATATCGAACACCTCTCCATGTCTAACGCTAGGGACGTTTTACTGTGTACACAACAATGCACAAAGCTGGATGATATTCGAGACATTAATTTATGTTTCTTTTCCCCTTCCTTTCCTCCCGACTCTGATTCCACCCTTTAAAGCAGAGAGTAAGCTCTGGGTGTCCTTTTCCCGGGAAAAGTCTATAGCCAGAGAGCAGTTGCCAGCAAAATGTTTCCTCTCCTATCCTGGAATCAGGTTCTAAAAGTCCAAGACCAGTGAAGGGCGGAGGTGAGTCCGAGGAGACCCCAGGTGGAAGTCTCTGAGCCAACGGACAGAGGACGGGCTGGTATTCACAGGCCTCTGGGCCCCGAGGGAAGAGCCCGGAGGAGGTGGCTGGAGCTGAGAGGGGGGTGGCCTGATAATGCATCCAGAAAGACGGGACCTGGGGACAGGGCTCTCGGTGTCAGCAAAGAGACCCCCTCCCCAGTGGCCCCGGGCCAGCAGAGGGCCCCTCACCTGAAGGGGGCCTGTGGTCACTGCTGTGAAATGACAATTATTATAGCTACTGTCCTCCCATTACCTCTCCCCCAGCCATGACACCGAAGACCATCTGGGAGCCTGTCATGACCTGGAGGTAGGGTGGGTGGACCCTTCAAAACAACCGGGGTCACCTTTCCCACCAGCCCAGGACTTTGCGGGGTGGGGGTGGGGGTGGGGGGGATGTTGAGTCTGAAATTAGTTTACTTAGATTCAACAGGAAGTAAGTTCTTGTAAATGAGCTGGGCTTGTAATGAAGATCAAGTTCATTCTACGTATGTAGCCCATCCCCAGGTGTTTCGTAGGAAAATAGCTATTGGGTTGGCCAAAAAGTTTGTTCAGTTTTTTCCATCCGGTGGCTCTAGTTGTACTTAGTCATCTTTAACTTCACTGGAAACAATTTTGTTAGCTTATGACAGCTGTCATATCAGCATACATTTAAAAAAACTTACAGAAATTGGTGCATTTTTGTGTAGCTGTTTTAATATTGAAGATGGAAGACAATCAGCTACATTTTTGGTGTATTATGCTTTATTATCTCAAGAAAAGTCAAAATGCAACTGAAATGCAAAAGAAGATTTGTGCAGTGTGTGGAGAAGACGCTGTGACTGGTCAAATGTGTCAAAAGTGGTTTGCAAAGTTTCTTGGTACTCTTGATATTTTGGCCAAATAATTCTCTGCTGTGGGGCTGGCTTCTGCATTGGAAAGTGTTTAGCAGCACCCTGGCCTCCACCCACTAGAAGCCAATAGCGGGAGATAGCCGACATACTCAAAATATCCAAATCAATAAAGGTATTGGTGAAAATGAAAAATTTGTCTTATTTTATGGAACAAATGTAATGGACTTTTAGGCCAACCTAATACTTATCCACCATATGAGCTTCTGAGTCCTAACTTTTATTTCATCATATCATGCTTTATGAAATTTCAGCTTTCTAATTTTTTGGTCTAATTTTATGTGTTTACTGGAACATTTCCTATTAGCATCCAGTCTTTCTACAGAGCGAGTGGGAAGTACAGACCTCCAGTGGCAGCAGTGGGGTCCCTGCGCCCTAAGCGAGAAACCTGGGGTCTTGTCCTCCTTCCAGCTGACCCTGCAGTGACTAGCTCAGCCTCCCGAAGTAGGCCACGTTCTCTGCAGAGAGGTCAGAGAGGAAGGGCTGCCTACCGCTGCCGGATCTGGCCAGTCCAGGCCAAGTCCAGATCGGAGCTGTCCCCAAACTAACAACTCGAACCTTCCTCGAAACCCACGGGAACTGCCGCGAAGGTGGTGTTTGCTCACGTTTCGAGCTTTCTGGATGATAATGAGGAAATACGTGATCTTAGATACCCTTGGTCTTTTCCCTGCTACTCTCTGAACTTGGACTCAGCGAGACAAGAGGGCAGAGAGTAGACAGGGAAAAGCTCACTCGCAGTTGGTCCTTGGAAGTGGGGGTGAGGGACAAGCCAGGCTCTGGGTGGTGTGGCCACAGAGCCAACTCCTACTGAGATGCTTGTATGGGATAGAAGTCCAACTGCAGGGAGCCAAGCAGCCACAGGAGGCTGGGGAAGCTTCTCTTTGGGGGGCTGAAGAGTGGGACTGGACGGTGACTGCCATAGACACGGTTTGAGAGGACGTATTGGGAACATGAGAGATGTGTGTTTCCAGGCTGAAAGGAAGCGCTGTAGACAGAGAGAAAGGTTGAAGCCACATGATAAGGGGGGTCCAAGCGACAAGGTGCTGGGAGGGATCAAGAGACTCACGTCAGATTCACTCTTGAGTCTTGCTTATCTTGGTGGCTGTTGCTTACTGTGTCACTTTCTCGTATCTGTCACTTATTGAGAACATCGAAATAAAGAGGGCAAAATGAAATTTCAAAGCCAAAGAACAAAAACCTACCGTCTTCTTGTTTTGAACTGTGGTTATGCAGCTTTATATAGTTGTCAAAACTATATAAAACATAACCGACATGTAAACTGTATCAACTGTGCCTAACTGACAGTGCGTTTTATTGTATGTTTCTCAATGCAAACAATTAAAAATAAACCCATCTCTACTAGAAACTAGAAACTATCAAAATATCAATCAGGACTTGTACTGGCAAAGATGTTTGTCGTACTTTAGGGGCAGTCAGAATTATAAGGTTTGAAAACAAGAATAATAAAATGCTTTTATTTCCCAAGTGTGATTCTGAAAGCGCAGATAGAAACTGGAAAATCGCCATTAACACAGCCCGTACTGGCGCCAACTGGATGGACTCTCCAGGACATGCGCTGGGCTGAACCAATAGTTTGCATTTTGTGATCAATAATATTGATTATAATGGTCACTAACATTATTTACCATTTCTACCAGCCAGGAGTTCTATGAATACTACCTCATTTCATCCACACCAGGAGCCCCTGTGGAAATGATGATTGGTCCCCATTTTCCCAGCAAGGAGCCTGAGGCTCAGAAAGGCTGCATTACTTCACTGAGTAAAAGGGCAGATCTAGGGTTCAAGTCCATGCTGGCCTGTGCCCCAAGCCTGAGTCTTGAAACACTGAAATAAAAATCTTCTGACATTGTATTTTACATGTGAGTTAGGGAAGAGACGTTCTATTTAAGCAGTATTTTGGGTAAAATGAAACACTTTGTAATGTGGTAAATCAGGTTATCTGTTGCATAAGTTAACATTTTTTGCATTTGCTCATTTATTCATGACAGGGCATGCCTCCGTGGCCAGAGCCGAAAGAGAAATGGCATCTGACTTCACCTGGGGCGTATCTTTCATGAGACAGGCATAGAAATCCTCCAGAGAGGGAGGCTGCCCCTTTCAAGAAACTACTAGAAAAAATCAACCCAGTGACTTCTGCTTACATCTCATTGGTTGGAACTGTGGCACATGGCAAGGGAAGCAGTGAAATGTCACTTTTTTGGAGGGAATGTCGCCACTTCCAATTAAATCAGTTGTTATAGAGGCAGAAGGATACTGAGAACCTAGACCGAAGTCCCTGCCAGGGAGAAAGAGAGAGGCAGGCGGTACGGGAACCCGAAGACCGGACTCAGAGGAGGGCTCACTAAACAGGGAGGAGGCAGCGGGGGCCAGGGCACTGGGGCAGGAAGAACTTCTCAACCACCCCCCAGGCATCAGTGCTGGATGGGATGCAGGCCCTTGGCTACCTCTGCCTGTCCTGGTGCCGCTCAGCTTGAGATGCAGAGGCTGGGAGAGGCGTTCATCTGGCCGTGTGTGGGTGAGGAGCCTCTCTCACTGAGACTGAGAGCTCATCGATGGGTCCATCAAAGTAGGTCCCCACCAGCGTGGGAAGAGAAATCTCCCCACTCCAGAAACACCCATGGCTCTGTGGGCGAGGAAAAATGAGGCGAGAGGCCAGGGATCACACTCACCGGTCACACGCCCACTTTGCTGTGCATCAGGATTGGAGTGTGTGCTTCTGCCCTGGTGATGCGTGGATGAGTCTGCTGGGACGAGGTAGAAGGGTCAGCACCCTTCTTCTGGGGAGGTCAACGGGGTCAGAGCCCTGCCCTGTGCCGCTGCTCAAAATGTGGGTTGAACTGAATGAAATCAATGGGAATTTCACTGAGGACAAATAAATCCAGTGTAGCGTTTAACAAAGTGTGGTTGGTGGATAAGCTGCCTCAGAAGCATCTGGGAGGCTGTGTAAACATGTTCATTCATTGAACAGGATGTATTGACTGAATGTACGTGACCAGCATCGTGCAAGGAACCGAGGACAAAACGAGTATCTGATACAATAGACATTGAGAATATTGATTAACCCTGCTTTCCTGAGCTGAAGTGGTGAAATCTAATTTTGCTAGCATCCTAGAACAAACCTACTGTGCACCTGTAGAAATGGAGATTTTATATTGCCCTCCACACCCATATTGTTTTGCCCCACTCATACTTCTGGGTATAAGGTAAAAGGTCTTAGAAAATGAATCGCCCATACAATTTTCAGTCCCTATAATGTTAAGAGACAAGAGTATACACTTCACTCCTGTTTTCCTCTCGTTATTTACTTGTTTGTTTATGTTTGGTCATGAGAATACCATACAGTTGGAAGGAGGACAGATTAAACATGAAGGTTCAGCAGACTCATTTTCATGAAAACAGTTACTGTAAGAGGGGCAAACGGGATAAAATCCACCCTGAGATGGTGACTGAGCCCAAGCTTTACTTTCCCAGTTGGCAGCTGAGACGCCTTGGCTGGAAGGATCGCTTATGTAATTTAAACATATCCTCTGTTCTCAGCACTGAGATAACCAATTTCGAACCTTCCGTTCTGGAAGCCAAGTGGAAGAGGCTCTGGATGGAAATGAGGCGAACGCTTAGTCTAGGCAACTGTGTAATGGCTCTGTTAGAGACACTTTCCCCGGAAAGATAAATTAATGTAACTCATTTTGGCAGCATCTTCTTGAACCAAATACATTTCAAAGGAAGGACAGAATAGGATGGCAAGCTCTGAAATTAAAATGCAGAGATATATCTGCGTCAAAATCGTTTTGTCCCTATCCATCTAAAATAGGAAGCTTGTGCCCAGATCCAACCAGAGAGTCTTTACCTACAGAACTGATGCAAAAAGGAAACCTCCACATTTCACACCAGTATTCTGCTGCAAACCCCTTCCACGAGAGGAGAAAAGTCTACATTACATCCCAGATTGACCTGCGAGAAGACCGCTCCAGGTTATCATTCCATTATCACGTCTTTCGGGCTTCACTTATCATTTTAACTTTTTCTTCCACTGAGGAAAGGACTTTAATAACTAAATGTTCTAATGAATTAAACTAAGAGTTTTAAGGAAACTAAAATAAAACTATTTATAGAAGGCTATTTTATTTCATGGAAACTGAAATAAACTAAAGTCAAACTAAAAGTTTTCATGAAAATAACTGGCAAACATTTGAGGGGGGACATTTCTCAAAGGCAGGTGAGACCCAAGCCACCGGCGGAGAAAACACGTCTTCTGGCAAAGTTTGAATGTCCTCTCGTGAACTCAGTGAAAATGAAAGTGTTATTTTGTGATAACCATTATTGCATTTTTAGTAGAGAAAAATAAATTCTGGATTTGTGTCTGTGTAATTCAAGAGATGTTTGCCAGTTGACAGGTATTAAGTCTATAGGTAGAAATCTCAGTTTGGCTAAATTTGTTTTGATGTTCACTGCTGAAAACATGGACTTTAAAATATACTACATCCATGTTGGATAAAAATAGCCATCAAGGTTTCATACAAGCATGTTACTGATCGATAGATTTCCTTCTGGAAAGTTCTCGCCCCGAACTGTACGAGAGACACAGCCCTCCGTGGTCAACAGGGGAGGACTGGACACCACGCTGCCTCTCGGGACCCGCAGACCCGGGTGCCCGAGCACAAAATACCACATGGTCACCTGCCCCGACTTAAGGTGGGAGGCAGCATGCTAGGGGGCTCCCAGTGCTTGGGTGAAGAGAGGATTTCCCAAGCAGGGGCCGGGAGGCAAGCTGAAAATGGGGATTCCAGCTTCGGCCCGATGGTGGACACTCTCCTTGGGTCCACTGTGCTCCCGCTGGTGACCTCTAACTTGGGTGAAGGAAGGCACCTGTCTTCCCCACCCGGCCCCTCACCCCAGACATTCCCTCCCGCCTGCCTTCTCCGCAGCCTGCGGTCTGCAACGCTCACTCTGTCTTTAGGAGCCTCCAGCCCTGCTCGGACTCCAGCACCCACAGCTGTTGTGCCCCCAGCAGGTGGCCCCAGCTCTCTAGTCCCCTCTTTCCTCATCTGTATGACAGGGAAGATGGTAGCAACACCCACTGCCTGGTGTGAATGTGAGAGTTAAGGTGACGGTGTACTTACACCCAGCCTGGCACGTACTGGGTCAGGAGTGGTCGTTAATGTTTATTTGTTGACACTCTTAATACTTGCTGACTTACTAAGAGGGGATGCCAAGGGGATGCCACAAAGATGATCAGACACAGCCATCTCCTCCGGGAGACCCCAGTGACAAAGTGGGGACCGCGTCTAACACAGGCCCTCTTACTGTTGGGGACCGAGACTTCCGACGTCTTTTCAGGGCATGAATATGACTTCTTCCCTCTGACTTCCTCCCAGCCACGCCCTGTGTCCCAGGATGTCACAGCTGTTGGTCCCTCTCTCTCAGTGCTATTTGCCCTTGCAGCTTCAGAAAATCTTTTCTCCAAAGGCTTTCTTTCTCCCTTTCTCAAAGTCCTACGGGAATTATGATAAGCAGTTTTGGAATTGCATAAAGTGAGAGAGAGACGGTTTCACAAAGGGAAGGGGTGAGAGAGAGACAAGAGAGCAGGACCCACTTCTCCGAGTGCCTGGCCAGTGCCCGCTGATTGGATTGGGCACAGAGAGGAAGTTTTGTCTCTGACCAATGGCCTTCACCCCATGCCAAAAATAACCAAACCAGGGGACAGTGAGCAATCAAACAGCAAGTAGGTGCCCAGTCCCTTCTACCCCCCTGTGCTAAAGGCATGCAAGACACTCCCCGTGCATTCATTTGAGAGTATAGAAGTGGAGGCAAGGCAACCACACCATTTGAGAATTTTGAGGCCTGGTAAAAAATCTTCTAAATCAATCCCAGTTTTTACAGCTGAAGCCCTTCGGGTCCTCATTATTCTATGCTACAAAAATGTAAGTGCCCACAGAGCAAGAAATGAGCACACCATCCGCCGTCCCCAGACTTGGTCCAGTGCGTTTACAATGTGCACCTGGTCGTTTCTCCTCCGGATCAGCTCCACATCCTGCCTGCTCCTGGACTCCACTTCCTGGGGACACCGCTGCCATTCCGTCAGCCCCCCCACATGTGGAACACAAGAGTCACCCGGGAGCCCTGCCATCCCTGATCACCGCAGGGTCACTCACTCATTGAAAAATACGTCTCCATTGGGATGGAAATGCAATGGTCAGCAGAGCAGACTTGGCCCCTGCCCTCCTGGGGCTGTCAGCCTCGCCGAGGACAGAGGATGTGCCCATCCTTCAGATCCACACCGACAGCCCGGCACTAAAACGTGCCTCCTGTGTAACATCTCTCTTCTAGACCCACAGTCCTCCTCCCTCACGAGGCAGGGCCCTCCTTACATCAAGGTGACGATGGTGGGAGTGAATTCTAACTTGTCACCCTGCCTTGGGCTCATCCCCTCTCCAAGTCATCCTATACACTCTCAGCAGAAGAATCTCCTTAGCCCACCTTCACAGATCCTCTCCCACTGCTCCCTAAGTGAATTCTGTGTGGTGGCCCCACGAATCCGTTCTCCACTCCTTGGCAAAACCTCACATGTTCTTTCCTTCCTACCTTGTCTTCCATCTTTCCCTCCCATCCCTTCTTATCTGCATAATAAACACATTTGAAGACTCAACCCTAATCCTATCTTCTCAAAGAGAAGGTCAGTGCAAGTCCCCAGCCCAAAGCCCCTTCTGAACCCTACCTCTCCTACGGAAAAGAGTCTTAGCTTATAGCCATAAACTCTTAAAATGATTTTTAAATACTCAAAACCGGTTGCCTATCAGAATTTCGGATGGAGCTCGCATCCCCATCCGATAACTCTGGACCCCACTTCAGACTGGGGGAACTAGAATATCTGGGGTAGGTTCTGTGCATGTGATGAGTTTATAATGTGTCACAGGTGATCTGATCCACAGTCAGGATTGAGTAGCACAACCACAGTAGGGACCCAGGTGCACTTCAGGGAGAATTTGGCCCCTGCCTCTGAGATGCAAGCCAAACCCCCTCTGTTTACACATTTTGGGTGGAGACCGTTCATAGATTCATTAGATTCTAAGAGGTCAAGATCCTCCCAGAGCCAGAAGCAATGTTTTCGGTATTGCCACGTGTATGTGAGGGGTGTGTGTGTGTAAGTGTGTTTCCCGTGAGACAAGGCCAAGGCCATCACTTTGGTTGAATGCCTCACAGTACATTACACATAGTAGGTGCTCAGGTCATAGGAGCTGAACGGAAATGGAAGACTCCCCAAGACACCCATCTGCATGCTATTCCCTCTGGAGAGCAAGTAAAGTCTGGGTCACACAGATTTCTTCAAGTGTTCTGGCGGCAAGTTGATGTCCCTTCTTCCCAAGCTAAAATCTCATAGAAATTCTATTATAACCTCTCTCATAAAATATATAATTGGTTCCAACGGAGTGCTGTGTGCACCACAGCCAGTTTTATCCTTGTAAGTTAACACCTGGAAGCATCCCAGTAAGCCCTTCAGATCCCAATGAAGAGTCTAGAATTTCAGAGGAGAAACTCCTCACCGGTAATAAAAGCCAAATCTGAGTTCTGACCCCAAGCCTCTGAAATCTGCAAAGTCTGTAAAATTGACCTAGCACTGCTAGCTTCCTCCTGCCCTCATTATGAAAATCAAATGAAATTACAACACAAACTAGTGCCGAGCACATCCTGGGTTCAATGATACGGTTGCCCCACAAGCACCATTTTTCCTCACCCCAGCCCACACCACAGTGGAGCAAAGCCTCCGAGGAGCCTCTTAATAAGATATAGAATCAGCCCAAATGTCCACCAACAAAAGAATGGATAAGGGACACATGGTATACACATATATGACCTATTATTAAGCCTTAAAAAAAACAACAAAGAAATTTTGCCATTTGCAACAACATGGGTGAACCCGGAGGATATTATGCTGAGTGAAATAAGCCAGATGAAGACAAACACTGCATGATCTCTCTTATTGTATGTGCAGTCTAAAATAGTCAGACTCACAGAAGCAGAGACTAGAATGGTGCTTTCCAGGGGGTGGGGGAAGACACATGAGGAGATGTTCATCTGGTATAAAATCTTGGTTATGCACACGAATTAGTTCCGGATATCTGTCGTGCAGTATAACGCCTATAGTCAACAACGCTATATTGTGCACTTAAAATGTGTCAAGAAAACAGATCTCATCAAGTATTTTTGCTACAAAAAGCAAACGAAAATAAAGGGCCACCGGGACCTTTCGAAGGTGATGAATGTCACTTTGATTGTGGTGATGGTTTCACGGGTGTATGCGTATGTCCAAACTTATCAAATTGTCTCCGTTAAATGTGTGTGACTTGCGTATATTAACTATACCTCAATAAAGCTGTTTAAAAAATAAGTATGGGACAACAGATGTGGTGCCGGCTTGTAGGGACAGCTCTCCTGCCCCCAAGGACTAGGCAAAGCTGAGGCTGGAGGAAGGAGAGGCCAGGGAGAAGGAGGAGTGGGGAGAGCAGGGTCTGAGAAGGCCGCACAGGGAAGAAGAGCCTTTTGTCTTGAAGATCAGGGAGCTGAGAAGGAGGAGACAGGTGCCAAGCTGTCACAGAACATGGTGACTCCCCTGCTTAGCCACCAACAAACGGTCCTTGTGTGGAGACGGGCCCACAAAGGGCAGAAGGATGGCCTCGGTCAGGATGGAATGGCCCAGAATGAGTAGACAATGTCCCAATGAGCTAGACAGGCAGTTGCCAGATGCATAATTTTTACTTTTCAAGATGTCTACGACCAGCATTCAACGTAAAGACGAGTACGACTTGGCCGGGGCTTCTGTAAATACATCGTAGGCCAGCCCTGGCTGATGCAGCCTCTCCCAACCTCTCACTAAAAGACTGCCCACAACACAGGTGGAAAGAAAAACTCATAACACACGGAAAAAACAAGCTGGCAGTCGATCTACTGTGAGGATCTGGGAGAACTTCCTGCTATCCACAAGACCTACGGAGACGAATGGATGCCCACAATCTGAGCCGGCGACGCTTTGTTACACTAAATGGAGAAAACCTATCAGCCTTATCAATACAGAGCTACAGAGACACGTTCTCTCCTCTCTGCTGCTTGTGCAGACTCAGCTCTGTACCAGCGCTGTCCAGGAGGGTTTTCTGTGGTGGTGGAAAGGTCAACAGTCTGGGCTGCCCAACACAGTAGCCACTAGCCACACGCGATGGCCAAGCGGTGCAATGTGCTTAGTGCAAGGGAGACGTGGAATTTGTCATTTCATTTAAATGTAACTAACTTAGGGTTGTGATAGGGATTAAATGAGATAAACATGCAAACTGATGAGTTTGGCACCAGCTACGGCAACCTCTTGCTAAATGCTAGTTATGCGGATCAATATTACTTTTCCACACATACAAAGAGAGACAGAAGAAAGACTATTTTTCTGCTGCATCAAATTTTCCAGTGGGAAAATGTTTAATTTGAGAAAAATGAAAGGGAAAATTCCTTTTAGCTTCTACTTTCTTGCTAAAAATTTATGCTAATTAAGCATACAGAACAAATAGGAAAGTAAGAATTTCAAATGCTGACTTCAACTCTTTCCAAGGCCAAGAGTAAAACGTTAAGTGCCTTTTTATATATAATATATCATTTTAAGTATCTTTTGTTACAGAAAACAAATGGGTAATTTTTTAAATCAAATCTTTGTTTTTATTTAAAAAGAATTTAAACCAGTTTCTTGCATTAGCCCTACACAAGACAGAACCTGCTGTGTGGAATGCAGTGAGTCTGTGAGTTGACTTTGGGGGCAGTTTTGTGACGTCCTCTTTTCCCTGCTGACCCTGCCGCTGTCGTGAAATGATGCCACAGTTGTCTATGAAGATTCTATCACGTGCACCTGTTTACATGGCCTTTAAATTCCTAAAGCCCACCACATACGGGACTGTGATGGGAAGATGGAGGGTATTTCAGGTCTCGTGGTCTTTTCCAATTGTTTCCTGTGCTTTGGAAAGATAACCAGGGGAATAATGACACAGTTGTGCCTTTTCAGTTCCTTTTTACCCTGGGGTTTTGCTTCACAGGCAATCACCTTTTTTTTTTAAAGCACATTTAGCTTGCCAGCTTCCTTCATCTTTGCCGAGCCTGTAAGTGCAGGTCCCTCTGTGATGTGGTCTGTGAGCTGCTTGGTCTGTGGATGAACGGGGGCCTCATTCCTGGGAATCTTCCCGCACCTGCACAAGCAGACAAAGCAAGAACCGGTGGATACAGCACAGCTGTAGGACACCACCAAGCGCATCCATGGATGTGATTTCAGCTGACCCTCCTCACAGGGACCCTCTGAGGCATCGTTCTTCCCATTTTGAAGACAAGGAAACGAAGACTCAAAGAATTTCAAATTGGCCCGCAGTTAGAAGGCTGGCAAGTGACAGAGCTGGCGTTCCAGCCTCCCGAATCCCCTTTCCACTGTGACCTTACAGTCTCGGCATGTGGAGCTCTCTCTGAATCAAGTTGACTTGTCCAGGGCCAAAAGCTCCTACCATGAAACGTTCACTCAAGGAGATTGGTCCGGATTTTTAAGATCTCGGTGTCTGAGTGGGCTGCCGCTGTGTTCTAAACACTGCACATCAGAGCCTGGGCAGAAGGAAAGAGAATTGGCACATTGGGGGAAATCTGGGACTAAATTCTGTTCTCTCTCCAAGGGTCATTTGCTGAAATCAAATGTAATTATGGGTTGATTTAATCTTCAGAATTGTGCAGATCATAGCAATGAGAGACCACTAAGGACCAAACCCAAACCAAGTAAGGCAAGGCATGACTTTATTATTAAAATGAATTTTAAAAGAGGAAAATAAAACAGATAACTAACATATCTCATGGGCAGACAGTGGTGGTGAGATTTTTCTCTTAAAGGTACTTGGAAACACACTACCTCCCCAGCAGACCTGTAACAGAACACCTCAAACAGTGAAACTTAGTATTTTACATTTCTACCAACCCTGACACACACATACACATGCAAATTATGCATTCACAGTTAGTCTGAGTCAGGGTTCACAGTTACTCACTCACCATAAATACATCGAGGAAGCAAACAGGACTTAGTTTACACAGTATCACGTTTGTTCAGGCTTAGTGAACATCAAACAAATCAAAGCTACTGGCTGCAGCTAACTTAGCATCTGTGCGCTTAAAATGAATGCCACTTCCCTGGTTTGGGAACGGCCCTGCCCACGTCACAGTGTCCTCAGGGTCCACCTGGCTGCCACGGGGAGAGCATCCCGTGAGGCAGGGACAGAGCACAGCTCAAACACCAGGTCACCACGTGGCCAGCCTCAGTTGTGTCTCTTGGCCCCTCGGTTGTCATCGGCAGAACGGGAAGAACAGTGGCTGTCCTTCAGACCTCGCCCTTTGCATGGGGACAGCACTGTGGGGCCAGGGACCGTGCCTGCGTGTTCCCCACTGTGCACCCAGCTCTGTGCTTGGTGCCTGCCTGGCACCGTGTTCAGTAAACACCCATCACGGGTGCATGAGAAATGATGAAGCATACCTAATTCAGATATTCGGTATGACAATAGCTACCATGTACGGGAATGGGACTGCAGGCCAGGAATGAGATAAAAGGATTTACATATATTATCTCATTTAAGACAACAGTTCTCTGAGCTGAGTGTGATATTATTATCCATGTTTTACAGATGAGGTGACTGATGTCACCCCAGGCACAGAGCTGGCCACCGCAGGGCTGAACCTTGAGCCTGGGACTGCGCGACTCCTATACCTATGCGCTCGGCCCCTTCTCCTCTCCGCTCTTAGCTTTTCGGGGGATTTTCCCAAGGTTTGTACATTATGTATTCCAGAAGAACCGGCTGCTTCTCATTCATCCACTTGTTCATTTACTTAAGTAATATTGACTGTGGCACAGAGAGAGAGTGAGAGTGATGTGCTAGGCAATACCGGAGAGCAGGCTCGCCATACACAGTCCTTCCCCAAGAAACTTACAGTCTGGTGGGAAAAAAGCCAGATAAACACAAGGAATAAATAATAACTCAGTGGTTAATGACGGTACTGATGCTGGATATCACAGGCCCCATCGTAATTGCCTTCTCGGTAGAGACAGGTGTTATAGTGTTCAGAAAAGAATGTGGCCATGCAAACTCGGTCATGTGGGGAAGCTTCCAGAAGGACTACGGACCCAAGCTGGCTCTTGCTCTTTAACCGAGGTGTACACTTGCTTTTGAAGGTGGGAATCAAAGGCCCCTGGAGGGTGGGACAGGGAGGCAGTGCTGTGCTGGAAGGCCATTTCTAAGGCGACAGTAGTGGGTGTGAGCTTGGGCACATTCTTTAACTCCTCCTCCTCCTTCACCCCTAGAACAAGATCATCCACCATGCCTTTCTCTTGACTTGCGACAGGGATTAAATGAGATGGCGAACATGGGCAAACAGACGAGTCAGTGCCAGCTCCAGTGACCGCTCACTGAAGGCTGGCAATGCAGATCCATATCGCTTTCCCACATTTAAAGAGAAACAGAAGACTATTTGTGTGCTGCGTCAAATTTCCCATTGGGAAAAGTTTTCATTTTTGAGAAACATGAAAGGGGAAATTCCCTGTAGCTTCTACCTTCTTGCTAAAAAAATTATGGTAATTAAGCATACAGAACAAATAGGAAAGTTAGAATTTCAAATGCTGACTTCAACTCTTTCCAAGGCCAAAAGTAAAACTTTAAGTGCCTTTATATATATATATATAATTTTTAGTATTTTTTGTTATAGAAAACAAATGGGTAATTTTTTAAAATCAAAGCTCTTGTTCTTGGCACAATAATTTCTCCTAACATTTTTTTTTTAGCAACTGAAATGCCTTATTAAAATAAAATAGAGAATGAAAACCTTATGTAACAAAAAGTAGCAAATTTTAAGAGGGCATGTTGGTGACAAATTAGAGCATCCTCAGTGGAGGGATCTAGACCCCATGGCATGAGAAACAGCTTCTGAGTCCCAGCACCTATTGTAAGAAGAGGAGGCTTTAGGGAACCAGAGTCATCATTTTCCATGACTGATAAGCTGTCACACAGAAGAGGAAGAAAGTTTGTTTTGCCTTTTCCCAAGAAGCAGGATTAGGCTAATTTTTTTTTAGCTTGAAGGAGACAGATTGGACTTAGTATTTTTTTCAATACAAGGAGAAAAAGAAGGAAAACTGAAGGAAAGGCCCCCCTAACTTTCTAACAATGCCAAATCACTGGCTGCTGTGACAGACACGGACAAGCCCTTGAGGAACCCGGGAACCCAGCTGCCCAGGGTGCTGCTCCTGCATCCTCGCTGGGGTCCCTTCTCACCTGCCCTGCCCACCCATCCTCGGCATGACAGCCAGACCGATCCTTCAAAATAGAAATCAGATGCTATGTGTGCGCTGAACACATTTTAACCCAGCGGTTCGCAGGCTTACCTACCCATAAGAATTATCTGGCCACCTTTTAAAATCCTGATTCCCAGGCTGTACCCCAGAACAATTAAAGTCAGGGCCCAGGACTCAGCATTTTTAAAGCTTGCCAGGACCATAACGTGGCTCAAGGTTGAGAGCCGATGCTTCACTCCGAAGGCCCAGATTCTTACACGATCACGTGACCCTCATGGAACAGCCCCCTACCCGCCTCCCTGTCCCCTCTCCCCACACACTCCCATTCTCTCTCTCCTTCCTTTCAAGCGGCACCAGCTTGCTTCCTGTTTCTCTATCACCATCATCCCTCCTGTCCCAGGACTCTCTGCCACCTGTGATTCCATCTGTGGGGGCACCCTGCTCCCCACCTGACCACCACCTTTCAGCTGCTGCCCACTCTTCAGACCTTATCTTAGTGGGGCCTCTCCAGGCCTCCCTACCTGGGCTACTCACCGTCTTACAGGGTCTCAAAGCTCAGAGACACTGACCTCAAAGCACAAGTCATGGTTATTAATATAAACCACATTTGTGTAAGTACTTAAACAACAGCTGAATCCCCAATAAACTGTAGGCTCCTGAGAGGGGTGGGGGTAGCCATGCCTGTTTTGTTCATCTTAAATCTCCAGCTCCTTGTACAATGCCGGCATATGGTAGATTGGATGAATGAATGAATGAAGGAAGGAAGGAATACAGTAGTGTTGTGGATGTAATTTCTACGTACCTTAACATGGCATAATTGTTATCGAAAAACTCTATATTCAGATACCTTTAGTGCTAGCCCAGTTCTGCTACTCCACGCCCCCACCCCAGGCGCCTACCCCCTCTCTAGCCCCAACCCCTCCAACCTAGACACCAAACTGGCGAAGGGCTATGAGTTTAGCCTTTGCAGCCAAGCTGCCCTGGGTCTTAGGACTTAGCTCCTTTTCAGTAAATAGTGATTACAGGCCAGCTGCTTATCTTCTCCGAATTTATCTCCTCATACATATGTAGAAGAAGGAGATTAATATTCATTTCAGTCATTGTAAGATTGAACTGAATTGCTTAGTACAGCACTTAGCACATGGTAGGCGTCGAGTAAATAGCAGTAATAATGCTGAGAATAACTATTATTTTCACGTTCTTCCCTTGCGCGGAAGTCTGCAAAGCCTCTCCCCTTGAATACTGGATTAAAACCTAACTCAGTCAGTGACAGGGCCTTCTCGCCCATTGTGTGTGCTGCTTCCGCACCGTGCGGTTTGCACTGGAACAAAAGGAACCAGAGGATTAGATGCTGCTGGGCGCCCCCAATCCTTAGCCAGTGCCGGTCCTTTTATCGGGAGCCTCCTCCCACCACCTGTCTGCCTCCACCCCCCAAACGTCCCCCATTCTTTGGCTCAAAGTCTAGTGTCTTTGTGAAGCCCGCCCTGCTTCGCCCGAGAGGGACCGTCCACATGCCATCGCTAAGCGGTGGCCACACTGTATTGTTCTTGGTTTAGTGTCTGTCTGTCTGTCTACCCACCGGACTGCAAGATCCCTCAGCCCAGGGGTCATCTCCGTCCATGGTTGTAACCATAGATTCTTGTTTAAATGTCGACGTGTGAGGTTGCACAAGAATCAGGTTGATGTAAACAATGGTCCTCATCTCAGGTGCAGGTGAGCAGGGGACAGCTGTTTTCCTCCCTGATGTCTGAAATGGGCATCCCCGGGCCTGAAGGTGCCATGACGAAGTCACAGGGGTCAGCTGGAGCTCGGGTACCCTGCGGCACTGGTGCGCTCTGGCTCAGGCTCAGGCTCAGGTTGGGGCAGGAGAGCTGAGGCACCTCTCCGCGTCCCGGAGGAACAGCACAAAGCCCGCGCCTTCCTAGCATGTGGCGAACACAGCGCATCCCACCCCGCGGCTCGTGAGTCACCACAGAGAGCCAAGGCACACCCTCGGGGAAGCACTGCATTCCTCCCCCAACTTCACTTTCAAAACATCTCCCTTTACAAATAATCAAATGGAAAAAACTTCCTGGTTTTAGAGCCAGATCTCCTCCAAGGAAAACAGCAATTTTCAGACTTCGTGGCTTATACATTGCTCAGATGAAAGTTGCATAAGACCTGTCGCAGCCTATACAAATAAGAAAGTAATGGCTCTTCTGGCCAAGATCTGAGCCTGTGGGCCTCCGCTTTGGCTGTGCTAACCTCCTAACGTGCTCAGCGACGGCCAGCTGTGCTTTCAGAGCTCAGGTGAGCACAGGCTCATGGTTTGTTGCTGTTGCTATTGTTTAGTTGTTCCGAAAGGATAATTTCTGCATATGAAATCTCCATACTGATTTCAGCAAAGCTATCATTAAGATTCATTAAGGTTCAGTAATGGAACCAGCTCCGAGTTGAAAATATGCCTGCTCCAAAGCAATACTCATCATCTCCTTCTATTACATTATCAGGCAGAGAGGACCTTCCAGACTGCCGTAATTTGAAAAATAGCCCAGACATGCATTTGCATTTCCTCTGGTACTTACTGTCCTGGGAAGGCAGGTCAGAGGGCCTCTCGGTCTAACGTCCTGGCTGCCCCACGCACTTTCTAGAGCCTCTGGCCTTCCGTCTCTGCACAGGCATGGGGCTTTGACTGGAGTGGGTCGTTTGGTTGGTGTAGCCCCCTGGCTTTCAAACTAGAGCTTGCTTCAGAATCACAGGGAGGACTTGTTAAAACAAGATTGTTACGTCCACCAGAACAGTTTCTGGTTTAGTAGATGGAGGGGAGCCAGAAAATTTGCAGTTTTAGCAAGTCCTCAGGTGAGGGCAATGCGCTTACAGTTTTCCCAGGTCATCCTGAAGCTGCTGGTCCAGCACCTGGAGAGGCATGGTGTGGGTGGGACTTCTCAAACCCGACTGTGCACTGAATGGCCTGGGGATCTTTAAGATCTAGTAAGTCCCCTCCCCACCCACGTGTCTGATTTGATTGGGGCTAAAGGAGAGAGAGGAACCTGTCCTGACGCATTAGCTACATCGGCCTCTCTGACATAGAAGCCAGCGCCACCTGCTTTTGGAAATAAAAACAGATACAGAGAAACACGCAAAACGAATGTGTAGCTCATTGTATATGGTTTGTATCCTTGTAACCACCAGACCAGAAATTGAACTTGGCCGGCCACCCAGACCTCCTCCGGGAGCCCCTTCCTGAACACAGCCCTTCATCATGGCTTTTCGTAGGAATTGCTTGTGGGCTTTCTTTTTAGTTTCTTCACTCAAGTGTGTATCCCTAGGCACTAGTTTCAATCTGCCACTTAAAAATTACTTGATACATCTTTTAAATCCCTTTTAATCTCCAGAGTCATCTGCACCCCCCTTTTTTTCTTTGCATTTACGGTTTGGAAAACCTGAGCCACTTCACCTGCAGGGTTGCTGGCGGTCTGGGTTGGTCGACCACGTGCTCCTCGTGCAGTGCGGTGTGCCCCTCTTTCCTGCCTACCTCCTGCAAACTGCAGCTGCGCCCACAGGCGTGCTCGGACCGCGGTGTGTCGGCGCTGGCAGGACCGCAGGCAGGCTGAGTCCTCTCATCAGGGGCAGTGTCCGGTGGTGAGGTTGGCAGCCACTGCTCCGCGGTGCCTCGGTCTGCTAATTCACCGGGGATTTCAAATTGGTGATATTCTAATTTCCTCTTTGCTTTCATTGGAATGCTTTGTACAGAGATGCTTCCCCTCGTCCACTATTTGCTTACCCAGTAGTACAGTTCATGTTAGAAAAAGATAAATGCATTGTTATTTCCCTTCATGTACCGGTGTTTGAAGTAATGAAAGCCTATAAAGTTGATCGGTTTTTTAAACTATTATTGTGAACCCATGGACTTAAAATATATTTGATGGGTTTTAATTCATTGCGGTTATCATCCTTATTGGAGCAAAAATTGTGCCGACTCTGGCAAATGGGGGCCTATTTAGTTTGGCTGGTGAGTCCTTCTCACATGGCCCTAGTCTGGTGGTCTTTGACAACTTCCTTGCCATCTGGGGACAATATATTCCAGCATATATAGATAATGTTATCTATATAGAGATAGGTAATATATATTATCTATCTATCTATCTGTCTGTCTCAACCTCTCTACCTTTTAAGCTTCATTCAGTATTAATTTTGCAAATAATAGTTTTCACATGACCCTAGTGGTCTTTGATAACTTTCTTGCCATCTGGTGTGACAATATATTCCAGCACATATATATTTTTTATATATATAAAATCTATATATTATATACATATTATACATTATATAATCTATATAATCAATATATTCAGTATATAATCTATATCTCTATCTCTATATAGATATAGAAAATATATATATATTTCAACCTCTCTACCTTTTAAGCTTCATTATTAGTTTTGCAAATAATTATATGCTCAACGCTCACTGCCAGTCTTTATACAAATATCTCTCTAGTTCTTCTGGTGATCTGAGCTCATTCTTCAGTATATTTGCAGAAGGATTATACAAACTGCTCACTGAGTTATAGCTTGCTGAAAGTACATTGCACCCTTTATACTTCGAAGTCAGTTTTGATGGGTATAAAATCTTTGGTCCCCATTTTTTTCCCCCCAGAGTATACAGCAGTGGGCAAAAGTGGGTTTACAGTGGAGAGAATTCAAAGATAAGAGCTTATCCTTGTATTATTATTTATTAATTATTGTATTATTCTCCATGCAAACAACTGTAAACCTACTTTTGTCCCACCCTATATTAAGGTTATTACTTTACTGTCTTCTGGTATAAGGCATTGCTGTCAAAATCTAATGATAATTTAATTTTCTTTCTCTTCCAAGTCACTTGCCTTTTTTGTCTAGAAGCCCAAAGAATTTTTTTAAGTCTGGTAATTTTACAGCTAGAATATTCCTTGATACTAGTCATTCTGGGTTGATATTCTCAGATATTTTGTATGTTTTGAATATTCAACTGTTAATCTTTTTAAATAACTCAGTAAAATTTTCTTAAATTGCATTTAATGTGTTTTCCTCCCTTGCTTTATTTTTCCCTTGCTTCATTTCCTTTTCCAAGGAGCCAATTATACACATATTGGATATTCTTTGCCCATCTTCAATTCTGACACCTTTACTTCAATCCTTTTATCTTCCTTCTTTCTTTTTGATTTTTAAAACCACTCACTCTCATGTTTCTTATAGTTTAACCTTCATTTTTAAAAAGCCTTAAAATTCTATTCCTAGTTCTTTCCTGAATTTGGTGTTTCTTTTCTGAGCTTTCCTCATTTTAATTTACATTGTTCTTTCATGTCACATACCTCTTTCCAAATGCCATCCGGCTCATTTTGAGGTCGTAGATTACAGGTTTCTGGGGCTGCCTTTCTGGCATGCCTTCATTGTTTTTAAAAATATGATTTCTTTCCTTATTCTCATGATAACCCTGAATGGACTTGACCTGGAATGGTACATAGTCAGTTTTATATGAACTTACTTTCTCCTAAACCTTTAGTAGGATGGGAGGCTCAGAACACATTTTCTAATTTCTCAGTTTCCTATTCAGTTGTCTTCTTCAAGTATGCAAAACTATGATGGCTTACGTTCTGAATTTTCCTGGTATTGTTTCTCTCTCTTACTTGTGTCTGGATTTTCTCTTCCCTTTTCCCCTACCATCCATATCCTGCTCAATTTCGATTCCACCCTAAGATGGCTCTCCTCCACACGAGTCTCTGTCCTGCAAAGGAGCCCTGGAAAGTCAGATTCGGGGTCCCATGCACCACTCCCTCCCCTTTCAGAACTTGTCAAGAAATCCCTCTACTTTGCCCAGTCCCAGTTTTACTCACTGTTCACAAATTGATAGGATTTATTTTCCAGTGACTACCTGCTAGGTGTTTGGGGTTCTCCTCATCTAGGACCTTCAGGTGTCTATTGCTTCCTGTACTTCCTTTCACAATGACAGGTTCTTACGGCTGTCGGAGGTGTGTTCCTACCTATTGGCATTATGGGATTTGTGGGAAATGGCTTACCACCTAGTGTTTTTGTGAATACTATCCATGAGTTTCTGGTTTCATTTCTTTGACCTATTTGTATGTGCGGATTCAAGGAGAGTCCTCCACTACTCCACAAGGCTGCTGCCATCCTACAGTGCAGCCACCTTCTTAATCATATTTTATAATATTTGCTGAAGGAGGGACAGATGACAGAATTCGCACTTTCATGACAAATTTGCCTGAGAGCAACAGCAGAAGGTAGAAGAGTGGTTGCCTGTTCTAGGGAGCTCTGTCCAAGAGAACTTTCTATGATGATGGAAATCTACACCTATACCATCCAAGGTATGTGGTTATTGAACACTCAAGTGTGGCTAGTGCAGATGAGAAGCTGAATTTTAAATTTCGTTTAATCTAAATCTAAATTTAAATAGCCACAGGAGCTAGTGGCCACCACGTTTAACAGGACGTTTGTAAGAAAACTGGCCTGCTTCGACTCACGGACCTTTTCTCACCCGGCTGAGCTGTGCTGATGAGAAGGACACAGGTAAAGTAGGATGCCCTGCTTTCAAGGAGCTTACACTTCTTCATAGAAACCTGTTGAGATGTATTAAATCCCTGTATCTCACAGACCGAAAAATGATCTGTGTCTCTGTAGTACAGAGATACCGGCAACCTTGACCCAAAACCTCAGTTTTCTGTGGCACTCAGAGTGACTTTGCAGAAATGCTTACGGTCAAGCCCGTTGGAAGGATTGCTTGGAACCTGATTAAATGTAAGCCACCATTTCCCCCCAATTGGGAAGTGTCCTTGTTTTCAATTTTTCCAAATAGTTTTCTCTTCCATAAGTAATATAAGGGCAGGTATTATGTCTGTCTTGTCCTTTGTACATATCATGCTCAAAACATACTTATTAACTCCACAGATTAGCCTGTGAGTCAACAAACTGGCCATGGGTGGAATCTGGCCTGCTGCCTGTTTTTCATATCATCCAGTAGAGAGAATGACTGGGCATCTTTGAATGGCTGGGGAAAAGCAAAATACTCATAATATGTTAAGACATGTAGAAATTATATGAAATTCAAATTTCGATGTCCATGAAAACAATTTCCTGAAACAGAGCCATCCTCGCTTGGTTGGTGCGGCCTATGGCTGCTTCCACACTGCACTGGTGAAGTGGCTACAGTGGACACTGTCTAAGTCTTAAGTACTTGCTATCTAGACCTTTCCAGAAAAAGTCTGCAGGCCCCCAAATAAGTCAATACATGCCCACCATCTTCCCAGGAGAAATGTTGTGTTTCACATTTTAGAAGAAATTAAACCTTTTAAGAAGCTTCCTCTTAGCCGTGTCTAGAGAAAATTACACCTGCACCCAAATATACACAGATGGATATCAGGGGGAAAAGCAAAAGTGGTAATGGAGTTATTAAAGTTGCAGCATAAAAAATAAAATTCTCAATGTAGGAATTTTTTAAGCTCATAAAATTTGAGGGGAATGGAGAATTTAAGACCTTGTTTCTCACTTGATTTCATAAAAATGCCTGGTCTGAAAGCAATTACCCATTCTAAATGCTTCAGCAAAGAAAATATTCACTTACTCCTCCCAGATTTGGGGGAGAGGAAAGTAGATGTTAGCTAGTAGTGTCTTAAATCCGTGAGGGGTCTGAGCGAGCATCTTCTGAACATGTTAAGACTTAATGAGCTAAACTTCAGCCCCACTGCAATGAATCCAGGGGCAGTTTCTTCCTTTGCAAACCTTGGTTTCCATCTGGAGTCCTTGCAGGGGGCGGGGGGGGGAATGTCACGCTTTTTAAGAGCAGGTAAGATCTTAATTGACTGCTTGACCTTGCACAGCTCCCCCCAGGAGCAAAACTTAATGTACCCTGTTTGGATGTCAACAGCCTCCTCATGAATAACCCTGGTGTGAGGAGACAAGGGAAGACAAGGAAAGACTAAATAATTGCGGTCTCTGGAGACAGCAAGTCATGTGATACCACATACTAAACTGTGTCCCCCAAATGACACGAAAACTCTTAAAGCTCTATCAAAAAAGACAACGGCAAAGAATCAAATAAAGCCATGTACAGTACACAAATCAAGGTAGAAATGGAACCTTTGGCAACTGAATTTTAAAAGAAAAGGTTACAGCATTGTGAGGACAATATAATTGAATATTCCAAGTTGGCCGCACCACAGAGTTGCATGAGATGGGGTCCACTCCGTACCCCCATTTCCTGCTGAAGATGGTTATCAGGATGATAGAGAGCAGTTTCAAGTCGGTTCTTTTCTTTTTGCTTCCTTGGGATCTTACGCAGACTGTCACATGATTTGCAAAATCCTTCTAAGAGTAGAATGATGGTCCAGAGACATTGTTTATGGCAGAGTAACAAGAGCTAGACAAGTCAGTTGAAGCCACATGATAAATTTGCTACCAACAACTGCCACAGCTGGGTGGAGGAAGAGATTTGGCTTATTAGGATGTGACAGACCCATAAAGGGGTCATCAGAAAACTATGAGAGGCACTACAGCCTGGTGGTTCAAAGCCTGTGCTTTGGACCTGGATAGATATGGGGTAGATTTTCATACTGACTCTTATCAGTTGTGTGATCTTGGGCAAGTAGTTGAACCTTATCCATGATACTGGGATAACAGTATCATCCATCTCTTACAGCATATGAAAATTGACAATGATGCTCATAGATGCTGAGACACTCGGTCAACATTTATGACACCCAGGTCAGTGCCGATGGCAAAGGGGCCATCCTAAGCTAACACTGGATGCAGTGCGATAGGGGAGCTATTCTTATTTAGAAAGTAGAAACCATGGCAGATCCCTAAAACATAAAGAAGTGACTTCTTTTAAGGCTCCATCCTCATGATCTAATCAAACCCCAAAGGCCCTGCCTCCAAATACCATCCCCTTGGAATTAACGTTTCAACACAGAAATTTGGGGCAGACAGAAACATTCAGTCCAGAGCATCATATAAGCTTAATCTCAGATTTTATGTGTCACATGTTTTGTGACCTAGGTTTTAGGGCAGTGCATAGCTCTATAGGGGAGGTCACAAGCATATAGCCACAGGATGAAGAAAACAACCATCCTAATATTATGCCACTGAGTTCTCAGGGCTGAAGAACATGTTTCTAGGGAAAGCATGGCACCCAGCTTCAAAGAGTTGTTTAGCTCAGGAACTTAATAGCAAAGATAACAAACTCTGGAAAACTCAGACAAGGGACTCACGTCTTCATGGAGACAGCGTTTCTCCGAGAATGAACATGAGAAATTTGAGTACAAATATTTTCTAAAATATAGCTTTCATCTCTAAGCTACGTTAGCAAAACTTGGAGGGAGTAAATAAAAGCATACTTAATTTTCCTTTTTCTTTAGGTCAGGTCAGAAGGTACTGTTTCACTCCCGACTTTGATGGTTATAGAAACTGTAGTTTAAATGTTCCTTAAAAGACTTACGAGCAGCATGTAGGGCTTTCACTCTAAGTGAAAACAAAGGCAAACCAACTACAATGAATGTTGTGAAGAAGAGAAAACCAAGGTAACAGCAAGGAAGGAAAACCAAACAGAACGTCGCCCCATCCCCCAAACACCCCCGAAAGCACAGAACAAGAGGCGGCAGAAGTAGGACCGAACGTCTAAAAATTACTTCAGTAGTCGAAAGTGGTTTAACTTTATCTACTAAAAAGTAAAACCAGACCAGTAAGAAAGCTAGCGTGAGCAAGCAAGCCAAGCCCCTCCCTCCCCTGCTTCTCCTGCCCCAGTGAGGTGACAGGGAAAGAGGAATTGGGCGGGGGAGGGGGGGGGGGGTTGAAGTTCCCAGAGACCTCCCCGGGCTCGTGACCCTGCCTGGGGACCCTTGAGCTGCACAGAGCATCCCAAACGGTGCAGGGCCAAGTGCCACGATGAAGGCCAAGTGCCATCTAGCCTCTCGTAAGTCCTGGAGGTAGTAAGTTTTGTAAAAAACAGTAACCCGGTGATGCATTATTCGAGAAAGTGGGAACAGAGTGTGCAGGCGCCCCCGCCAGAAGTTTCCGACGTAGGTTCAGAGAGAGAGGCCTGTCTGTGCATGTAAAATCCAATGGGAAATTTCAGCGGAACGCGAGCGAGCGGTGCTTTCCCAGGGACAGGCTCGACAGCTGCGCCCTGCTCTGGGGGACGCAGCCCTGGCACCGGGAGCGTGGGCTCTGCTCAGGCGCCCTGGATTCCAGGCAAGGGCACGTGTCGTGGGCCTGAAAGTCAGGCAATTTTTGAGCTGTCTTTAAGAAAAAGAGAACAAAAAGTACAATTAACAGGTTTATTTGGAATGAGGAAAGGAATTCTAGCAAATTGCAAATGTGACAAGTACCACAGCCCGTAATGTCCTGAGAAATAGCCACTTGTGCTCTGATCTCTGGTTCACACAGCGATTGTGACATCTTCTAACCACTGCAAGAAGGAAAACCTGGCCTTCGCTCCGGCATGATTTAGTGACACACTTTTTGCTGCTGTTGTTACTGTTGCTAACTTAGAAATACTTCTTTGGGCTTCACAACTTATCAGTAACATTACGCTTTTTTTGAATAAAGGATTGTTGTTAAATATGGGCAACCTCTATGATGTTCTTTTTATATGTTTGAGACGTAACATTCGGAAGACTTCTCCAGAGACCAGCGCGTAGTTTCATGCAACCCAAGCCTTGTTTCTTTGCTCCTGACTTAGTTCCGGGGTAAAACTCCCAGTACGACCTGTCCTGATTGCAGGTGGATTGGCGCATGTGGTGGCCGGTGCATTCCGAGATGTTGTTCTTACAACCAAAAGGTAAGTGATAACTTGACTCCATGCAGAAAACTGAAAACTGAAAACTATGAAAACTACCCCACTAACTGAGCGAACTGTCACCCAGTTCACCTGCCCCTCAGCCAGACCCCCACGGCGCCCCCAGCCACTCCGGCATCAACCCGACGTAAGTGGAGTGGAGACTGACGTGGAAAGAGGCGGGCGGTCTGAACGGCCTGCAAACAGAACATCGTAACTTTGCAAATCGTACCGAAAACATGACCACGTACACACCCTGCAGAACTTGGGAAGCAGTGTGCACAAGAGGGGGGCCCCAGGGCGTACGGCTCGTGAGCTTCCTGGGAGACCCCCTTCTGCCCACACGGACATCCTGCCTCTGCCGCCCACGGGGCCTTCGGCAAACTGCTTACCCACTCGGTCACCTCACCCGTACAACGGGGAGGAGACACTGACACAGAACAAGGCTGATGGTGAAGATTAAGTGCAGAATCAGTGCTTACGACAGAGCCAGAAAGTTTGCCGACCCTGCTTAAGCAACTACAGTGAGAGGTGTCGACCGTCCGGCTTGGACTCGGTGCCTGACAGCATAGCCTTCGTCCCATGTCACCCTCACAGCGCCACCAAGTACATGTGTGGCCCCACGGTGGCTCAGGGAGGCGGGTCCTTGCCCCAGGTTACAGAGGCGGTGGGTAGATTGACCCAAGTCTGTGGGACTCCAGACTCTGGCGCCTCTCCCTCAGGCTACCCTGCCCCTGCAGTGGGCCGCGTAGGGCCCAGGGCCATGGTCACAAGGGCGTGGGAGGGCGGAGACAGCTCCCAGTCTCTGACTCCCTCTGTGGAGGTGGCGGTGCTCCGTGGCTGGTGGCGATGGAAAGCTCCCTGCTGGGCGGGCTGGGCTCCCCCACCCCGGGGGGAGCATGCGCTGCCCACCTCCCCATGAACGGGCTTGATCATTGTAAACAAATCGTTTTACTTAAAGTAAGGTTTCAAATTGTGTCCCGGTAGGAATCCCATATTCAAGCATCAAGAGTTTGATTATGAGTGTTTCTCAAGTGATTTTAGTATTCAAGCATTCAAACTGGTCGTCAAAGTTTATATTTTGCAAACAGTAAAAGTAATTGGTTCTTTCTGGCCATCTCTGCAGCCCCTAAGAAGACAAAAAAGCCCCCTGAGGAGTTTATACTGCAGTGACCAGAGGCCGGTCACCAGGAGCCGCTCTTGAAAGACGGCATCCAGTACCTGTCCCCAGAGAGAAAGTCTCCGTGCCCCCACACCAGCAGGGGACAATCAGAGTTCCTGGGGTCTCCCACACCCTCACTGAATAAGGAACCCCACCCCTAGAGCACCCTCATTTCCCTTCCTCCCCATTCCTCAACCTTCCGTGGACGTTCGAAGCAGGCTGTGGGCGGTGCAGCGCCCCCTCTTCATCAGGCTTCCTTTGCTGTCACCACATCTGTCTATGGGGAGTCACTGGGGGAAGCAAACCGTTGGCTGCGGGCAGGGGGACAGGCCCCGAATCCTCTTGCTACAGATCTGTCCTGGAGTCCAAACCTCCTCTCTGACGTGGGGGTTCCTCTGGGGCACGGTGGGGTGGTTTCATTTTTGTTGGGTTGAGATGGATGTTTGGGTCACCATCTAAGGGGTGCGGGCATCAGCTACAGACAGAGGACGTCCTTGTGATGAAATGACCCATTTGGTAGGGCTGTCATGTGTTCTTTATAGACTCAGAACCTCTGATGTTTCCCGTGTACTCATTTCCACGCTGTGTAACACAGCAGAGGTGGCCGCCGTAAAGAAGGCGCAGTAACCAGCAGTGCCAAGTAGGATTTCAGGTGCCCAGGATCCCTAAACTATCCTCAGGGAGTTTGGTGGGTAGAGGGAAGGATGGAGACTGGACCTCGCCTGGGTGGCCAGATGTCTCCTGGAGGGAAGGTTCTGGAGCTCCATCACGACCCCTGCACCGGGCACAGGAAGGGGATGTGGCTTTGTTTTCTTCCTTTGTTCTCCTTCCCAAAAGGAACCCCTACTGAACTGGGACCCTCAGGCAAGGCTGGTGGGGACAGGCCAGTCCAGAGCTCAGATGGGGCCACCCCTCAGGCCATGTGATCAACCCACACGCCAGCCAACCCGGGAGAGAAATCACCCATCTCTAGTGGACGGCCAGGACACAGCATACCCAGAGTAACTGTCAGCCTAGGCTCCTGCTCACCAGTGTAAAACACCGGTGCCTGACAATGTCCCAGTGGCATTCAGAAGCAGAGAGAAAAGGCACCGTGGAAATTTGAGAAAACCGAGGCTGAATCATCTTCGGCCCCCACTGCTGTTTTGGGTGAGGGCTTTACAAAGCGAGCCTGCATAATATGGTGTTGCCGACTTCCCCGTTGTAATTTACAACCCGTGTCTGATTTCACAACGCTGCCCTCCTCCCACGCCACCCCTCCCTTGTTCCACTCCTCTGCTCTGGCTCTTTGTCACTATTTGTTCATGAAAGGATGCTGGGGGTAGTAAAAGAAGGTCCCTGCAATCTTCCCTCTGGGCAGAGCGCCCAAGTGTGAAGGGTTCTCCTATGGGTGTGAGGACACCTGGCTTCTGAGTTCTGTGACCTTGACCAATAAACTTAACCCCTTGTGAATTAACTCAGTTAATGTGAGTTAATAAAGAAGTAGGTTATCTCTAGGATCCTTTGTAGCCCCCAAATCCATGACCCTAAGTAGGGGATCAGGAAATGGCTGTCAACGATGATGGTAGGACAATGGAAACTTCATTAATGTTTAAGAGCTGAGTGGAGTATCCAGGATGACTAGGGAGGAAGTATTTGCCCTCTGAGCCATTGTGCGCGCTGTGTGAATTATATGCTGATGGTCTCCAAGAGCAAATGCACACTCCCATTCACCATCGGTAGGTACAATGACTCAACTGAGGCATGCACAAAGCTACGAGGGTGAACTTCATTTTGCCAGCAAACAGGAAGTGAGATGCTACGTGCCCTCCACCCTGAAAAATGAAACAGATCCTGTTGTAAATGGAACTCTTATTACTTTTTATGATGGGGAGGTGAAAGTCTTGCTCCTCAAATAGAAGGCAGTACCTCGTTTCCTCCCGAGGGTATGCATAGAAGGCTCATTTCTCCAGGGATGTCATGTTCAGCTTCTTCCTGCCTCAGTTACTTTTCTATTTGACTGAAATGAGATGACCCTGTCTGCAGGGTTATGGAGAACACCACCAACCCATATGCCCATCGCTGTCAGAACAGCAAGACACCAACTGGTAAGTGGTGGGCTGCGGAAGTTTATATGAAGTTTGTGCAATAATTGTCACATTGAAGAGCCTAATGTCGCAATAGATGTCGCAAAGAACTTTTTATCCTGAAAAGGATCATAGAGGTGTTAGTCATTCCTTGGGGCTGTCCAGTTCAAACCCCTTCTTACAGCTAAAGAAGCTGAATCCCAGAGAGAGAAGCTGCATGCCTGGAGTCACCAGCAAGAGACTGGAAGAGCCACGCCTGGCAGCTGGGAGGACGGCCCCTGATGGGGGCGGGGGCGCCGCCCACCATCACAGCCTCTTCCCTAGATGTTGTCAATGGCCAAGGGAGGGATGCTTCATTGGAGGCAGGCCACTAGCTCTCTGTCCCAACTCTGGGACAAACTTACACCAGCAGGAAGCCAGCTGGGGCTGTCATTCTGGGCACAGGACCCTCAAAGGACAGTCCCCAAGTTCCTACTCCAAGACCCCTAGAGTTGGGCCAAGAGCTTTGTCTTTCTCAGGGCCATTTGTCCCCTGTCCTTCATTTCCTTCCTCCCAATACATATGAACTCCTCCCCTGTCCCTGCTTTCGTGTTACATTATTTCAATTGGTTCCTCTTACTTGTAAGCAAAGAATCCAAACTATACATCACTGTACTGTGACATAGGAATCCTTTGTTTCATTTTTAAATATCAACATTTATGACAACCTTCTAAAATCTGTGACACCCACAGCCCCGCCTTCTTATTCATAATAGTGAGTGTTTTGTGGGAGAACTGGCACTGTGAATGAATGCAGAAGGCACTGTGAGACGGGCTGGTTGTTTGCTGAGTCCACAACACCGGGTGAAAGATATTCTTGGGGAGCGGGCATGCGGTTGTTTTTCTTTTCTGTAAGTGCCTAACATGAAACTGTGCTGTGCCTCAGTCCCATGAGTCTCCTGGGGAACGCTGGAGTCCCTGCTACAAAGCCTTAGGCTGGCCCTCCCCCAGCCCCAGGCCTCTCCCCGTGTTCTCAGACCCCTCTCTCTGTGTTCCAGTTTGGAGTAAGCCTGCCTTCCACAATCCTGCCTTCTTTCCCCATCCCCTAAAAATTCAGTGCTGTCTGCTTTCTCTCTCTCTCTTTCAACTTCCTTCCCCCAGATCTCTGTAAAATTGCTGGGTGCAGGTCAGCTTCCCCAGCATAAAAGACAAGTTGCATAAGCAAAGTGTCTGCTTCGCCCTCCACCCTATCCCCAGCACCTCTGGAAGCACCCGACATCATCGGTACCGACCGGATGTCGTTGAATGAATGACTGGATAGACCCTCTTCGGGTTCAGCTCTGCCCTGCACGGCCATGACTCTGGTCTCAGACTCTCTCCTCCACGAGCCCCACATCTCCAGCTGCCCGTCTGCCTGCTCACATGTAACCTTTCTCTCCAAACCGGCCTCGCCACCTGACCTCCCTGTTCTGCCGCAGCAATGCCAGTCACCCCGCAACTCTGCACAAAACACCAAGGCGGGGCTGCCTCCTCTCTTCCTTCTGCTGACCACAGCTTGTCCTAGAGCCTGCTTACTTGTTCACTACAAGGTCTCAGCCACCTTCCCATCCTTATCAGCCCAGAGCCCATGGTCCAACTCAGAATCTCATTCCCTTAGAGTCAGCCCGTTACCACAGGCCCCTCGCTGGTCTCATTGCCCCCCAGATCCACAGCACACTCATCCTCCAGGTCAGCGGTCCTTCGATCCCATGTCCAGCTGCCACTTCTCTCACCCAATCACAAGTGGTCAGCCACTCCCTACTGCCCACTGTTTTGAACCTTGGCATTCAGAGTCCTCCAGGGTCACCCCTTAAACATTGTGTCCAGTCTCACTGCCAGTGATTCCCAAATTAGGACCTTTCTTCCATCACGAGTTGTCTCCTGAACACGTCTCACATCTCCTCCCATCTGGACGCATGTCCTCTCCCACCCCCTGCCCCAGGAGTCTCTGTCCTCAACTCTGCCCAGTGAAATCTCCCCTAGCCTTCGAGGCCAGCCCAGATCACACCTCTTCCATGAAGCCTTCGCTGACCAGCTCAGCCCACAGCTCTCTCCCCCTCATCTGAATTCTTATAGCTTACTTCCCCTGCACCATTCACTTGGTCTCAGAATATAGTGCAAAGTGATTATAGCGGATCATTAGTAATTTTGGCATGTGACTATCTTATCTCCCCAGCTGGCTTCTAAACTCCTTTTGAACTGGGCTCGTGGCTCACATTTTCTTATATTTGCGACAGCAGTTAAGCTCCCTGCTTCCCAATCCGGAACTCAGTGACGACTGGTTGATCTTAAAGTAAGACAAGACCGAAATAAATGAGCGTCGGGCTAGGAATCCAACTATGCAGATTCAGGGAACAGTGTTTTCTTAGAGTGTTTTTAAATCATTTTCCCTCAATAAACCGGGGTATTTTGGACAGCATTAACATCACATATTAGATGTGATATATGCTAGCTTACTTTAGAACTTATGTTACTGTTACTAATGTATAGGAAAAAAAATGAGGCAACCTATTGAATTCTAGTAAGGAGAGCAGGTCATCTGAAAGTGGTTTGTCATTTTCCACATTTAAGTCACCTCGTTCGGCAATGACATGGCACGTTAGGGACAATGAAAGCTCACAAAGGGACGCTTCTGTAGTGTTTGCGCTTTCAAGCAACACAACAGAGTTGTTCCTTTTTTCTACTTCAAACACTGTAGGTTAAACTCCCTACATCCACTTCGGATTTCAGGAAAGTGTCCAATGTGGTTTTTGAGCCCCTCCTCTTCCTTTCCCCTCTGGACTGAATGTGTGTGTTCCCCCAAATTCCTGCGTTGGAGCCTCCTCCCCAATGTGACATTACTTCAATATGGGACCTTTGTGACATGATTAAGTCACGAGGGTGGAGCCCTCGTGAACAGGATTAGTGTCCTTACAGGGAAAGACAGGAGGGGCTTGCTTCCTGCCTCTATGCTCCCCACCACGTGGCCTGCCAGCCACACAGAGTCTGCCAGCACCTGGATACCTTGATGTCCAATAAGTGTGTGAGAGTAAACAAGAACTGTATTTTTGGTTTAAACCACCTAGTCATGGTGTATTTGTTATAGCAGCCTGAACTAAGACACTACGCTGTCCCTAGGCGTGTCCCCAGGCCTGGCTAAGCCTCTGCCACTGGGGGCATCTTCTGACAAACACAGTTTCCTGGGTCCAATTCCGGAGATATGGCTAATAATCTCTAGGGGTGGGCCAGGGAACATATATGTCAGAATGTTCCCCCGGTGATGCTGATGAGGAACCAGCTCTGGGAATCCTTGCTCTTCAGGTACAAAGAAGCTAAGTGGCCTCCGAGAGCCAGTAAGTGGCCACTGAGGCTCTGCTGCCCTCTGCCCACCAGCACCGCCTCAGTTTGGACCACTCCACTCTCTCAAGATGTGCTCACACACACATCTGCATGCCTACTCACACCTCATGCCTCTGTAGAGCTGCCCCGCCTGCCTGGGTTACCCCTGCCCACCTCGCCCACTCCCAGTCCCCCCTTGGACACGCATGAAACGTCACTCTGTCTGCGATGCCCTCTGGAATGCCCTCTGGCAGCTCGCAGCCCTTGCTCCCCTGCCTCCCCTGTGCGCCCGGGCAGCTGGGCATCCTTCCTTCCTGCCTGTGTTCAGTGAGCACCCTGGAGCCCCGGGTGGGTGTCAGGCCCTGGGCCGGGGCGGGGCCTGCGGAGATAACTAGGACACCGTTCCTGGGATCCAGGAGCTTGGAGTGTAACTGGGGACACCAACCAGGATGAGAGGTACTGCTTTTAACACCTCTCACCCAGAAAGAACTCGAACCATTCAGTCCGACTTTGGGGTCAGACTGTCCTTGAAAAGCTAGCTCTTCAGTGGAGATTTTGTTTTGTATGGTGTTGCTTTGCATTGTATTTTTGTTTGTTTGTTTGTTTGTTTTCATCAAGGGAAACACTGTGAAGATTCAAACAGTGTTCAAGACTTTCTTGTTCATTTCAAAGCAGGCTTATGCGCCCCCTCGAGCTGAGCTTTTTTTTTAACCTCCATGCCTTTAAGTAGTGTTCTCCAATTGCTATCTTTTCATTTTTCACCCGTAGGCATTTTTTATTGACTCTCCACTGGGGAACGTAAGGCTTTAGTCCCCTGCTCGTGTGCAGCCTTCTCTCTCCCATCCTCTCGACACAGCGTTATTCTGGTTCTGATCGGATCCCTACCCAGTGTTTACAATGTTATAATTTTATAGTGTAACTAACTTATAACTCTGTTTCTTCTTCTAAAAAAAAATCAGCTCAGTACACTCTGCTCTCATCATGAATTTAAGATCATATTCATAAATAATTATCTAAACATCCCCCCAAGAAGCCCAGAGGCACTCGGTGCTCCTTTGAGCTTGTCTTCCCAGGGAAGCTGTCTCCCCAGCAGCAGCCCTGCCCGGGGGGCCGTGGGTGCCCGCACCCAGCCCCAGTCCTGGGCTCTCCCTGCAGCAGCGCCCTGAGGACTCCCGTCCTCTCCCTCCTGTGTTGGATACTGCTCTCGGTATCCCAAGCCTTCCGCTTCTGTGATAGATGGCCTGTTTGGGTAGACCGCATTCTCTGGTGTCCTCCTAAAAAATGGTTCCCAGAGAGCTTTGCATGTCTGGAAATGTCTTTCATTTGGGTTTCCCCAGAAGCAGATCCCGAGATAAGAAAGCGAGTACAAGCGATTGATTTAGAAAGTGATCCCAGGAGGCACTGATGGAGGAGTGGGGAACTGAGACAGCGAAAGGAAGGATACCTGTAGGGGGGTGTTAATGATCATGCCACCGTTGTGGGCAACTGGGCCTTGGTCCTGCCGGGACCTCTGGACACTGCATAGAGCACGCCTGAGAGATGTGCCCCCCAAAGAACAAGAAAGCCATCCTCCGATTAATGAGCTGAAAGGATTAAGGGCTAATCCACTAGAACAGCTAGTCCCCCTACACCTGCTGATGTAAGTGAAGCAGGGAAGTGAACACTGAGGAATTTGTTGGGGCGAAGATATTAAGAGGTATGTGGGGGGTGGGTGGTGAAGAGAAGAGCAGGGCAGAAGGGCAATGCTGAGAACCAGCGCAGCCTGTTCATTTTGGCTATGATGTCCCAGAACCCCTGTATGGTTCTGGTTTGACCTTGTTAATAAAGCATGACACAGATGGAGAGAAGAGGAGAAAAAGAATTACGCAACACACATTTTCTATTTTCTCCCCGCTATTTTAGGAAGAAAGAACATGTATTCCTTTGTGCTATAACAAGCATGCAAAGACGAAGCAGACACTCACTCCTCTGGGCTCCCCAGCAACTGCTGTCTGTGGAGTGGACCCCAGTTCCTGACCCGATGCAGGTCAACCAGAGTGGCCTCCAGACCCTTTCTTCCACACAGTCTACGCCCAGAGGTCGACCAGCACTCCGATCCATCACCACCTGTCTTTAATGTCCTTCAGCTGCCTGCAGGGACATCTATTATCCATGGCCCCAGGGCAGGTAGCAGATTGAGTCTGCGAGGAGTGAGTGAGAACAGAGCAAAGTTCCTGTAACAGGATACAGGTCTGCAAACGGTATAATGAAACATCAGAAATAACCACGCACCAGCTACAGTAATCAGTGCAGTGTTTGTAACTCAGCTCCTGTCCAGGGTGTTTCACTTCCCACTTAGCAGGCACCCCATCTGAAAGCAGGGGGCACACACCCACTGCTCCTTCACTGTAGAGCTGCAAGGAAGGAGGAGTTGGCCGTTCAAAATGATACCTAAAAATCAGTGTGTGAGCAGCTACGAGGCACCAGGTGTGGTGCTGAGCATTTTCCATTATCCTGATTCATTTCACAACGACAGAGTCACAAGTTTGCCTTTACGTGAGGACCCTTGTCAGGGTCCCAGAGCTGGAAAATGTAAGAGCCCACTGACTTAATGATGGGACCACAGCAAGCATTCCTGAGCGTGTGCTATTTGGGGAGGAACCTAGGGTATAAAGAGCTTGGGCTCTGGAGCTTGGATTCAAATCTTGCTCCGCCTCTTAGCCCCTCTGTGCCTTGGTTTTCTTATCAGTAAAGTCGGAGTCCTAAGAACACACTTCCTATGTGAGGATTCAGTGAGAAGCACATGGATGCTCTCAGTAACTAGCAGCTGCTGTTACATGCACTGAAATCTTGCATTCACTAGCCTTTTCATCTTGACCACAACTCTACGGAGTAGGTAATTCATTATTCCCATTTTTCTGATAAGGGACTGAAACTTAGCTAGTGAGCAAGGCTAAATACAGATACACCTCAGGGATATTGTGTGTTCCGGCCCAGATCACCGCAGTAAGATGGGTGTCGCAATAAAGCGGGTATTGCAATACAGTGAGTCTTGGTGGAGGGTCTTGCCTTCAATTTGTAAACAGTGCAACATCTTTTAAGCTCAGTGAGAAGAGGTTTGCCTGTGTCTTGTTCAAGGCAACAGAGCTGGAAGGAGCCAGGGAGGGGCTGTGTGCCCAGGGCCCTGGACCCCGAAGACCCCATTCCTAATGAAGGTTTTCCCACCTCACCCCTCTACCTCCCATGTAAAGGACCTCTGCACAATCAAATACAAGCAAAACTATATTCAGTAAGTATATTATCATGTTAGTTTAGGTCCTCTGAGAAACAGATGGGACTGGATATGTAAGAGATTATTGGAGAAAATGCCTATGAAGGAAAGTAGGCAGGGAGCCTGCAGAGGCTGGGAGAGTGTCAGGACCCTACCCAGGCCAACCCAGTGGAGGAGACAGGGCAGGAAGGCGCAGAGTGGGAAGAGACATAGACCACAGGCCAAGCCCAACAGGGAGCCCTGGAGCTGAAACCTCCTGGTAGAAGATCCTTGGGTCTCCCAGGAACGAGCCTCTTTTAGAATTCCTACAAGCTCAGTCATTGGCCAAGAGCAGTGTTTGGGAAGAATGATGCAAACGGGGTGGTGGACTTCCACCGGGACCACAGCCAATTAGGCTCCTTGCAGTTCAAGGTGAGAGATGCATTTTCACAGCTGTCACAACTAGAGGCCAGCAGCACCCCCACCACTGTCTCACCCCATCCTTCCATCGTGACACATAAAAATGTCTCCAGAGATTGCCAAATGTCCCCTGGGGAGGAAGGACAGAAATCACTCCTGATTGAGAATGACTATTCTGAATGAAGGCTATGACTACGCGTCTACCTGTTCTTTACAACTGCATATCCTGCTGGTACTTGGGAAACAGCACTGCCAGGTATGGCTGGACAGGTTATTCACTGCTCAAGGACACCTGGCCACAGGTATAAGGAAGGGCTGAAATCCAGCCCTTGCTCTGTTTGCCGAGCCACGAGCCCTGGAATGGGGCTGTGTCTTGGAGGAAAAGGCCTCTTTAGATCTCACGTATAGATACCCCATGGCCTAGCTTCTATCAGCAAAATTAAAAAGTGGTAGGAAGACTAGAATGTCAGATGCTAAATTCATCGAGCCCAACTTCTTCTCTCTTACAGAGTGGAACACCGAGGCCCAGTGAATTCTGGGAGAACAACTCTGAAGGATTTATCCAGCCTTTAATTTAGACAGAAAACTAGGGAAGAAAAGAGAGGTTATTGGACTTCAGGGACCATCAAACAGAGGAAAATCCAATGCACCTTTTGGAGAAGGGCTCACTCATGGGTGGGGGCAGGAAATACAATCCAGCGTGCGGGCAGGTGCAGACAAAGGAGAGAGGACCCTTCCGGGGAAAGATGGCCTCGGGAGAGGAATGGAACATACTTGACCACACAGGACATGACCCCAGAGAGGAACAAGCTGATGCTCACTGCAGACTGGGATCAGTTCAAAACCAGGGCTAGAGTCTGGCTGATCTTTGTGGCCTGTGGGCTTATGCCTGGCCCCTACTGGCACGGAGCAGAAACACAACAAAGCCCAACCCCGGGCAAAATAATTGTTGACTGTGGACATGGCTGAGGCGGAAACAGGAAGTCTTCCCAGTGGAAAGGGCAGACTGGCTGGAGGAGACAGAATGTTCCAAGAAGCCACTGCCTCAGTCGGCCTGACCCTCAGAGAGTTCTCTCTCTGTAAGAAATATGGCTACATGTGACGTTGGCCTTCCTCTGGATGATCTACACACTGAGGGTGGGAACACAGGTTGTATTTGCCTTTGGCTGCACCCACCTGCCCCTGGACTCAGCAGCTGGAACGCGCTCCTCTCCAGGACGAGCAGGTCCCCAAGGTCTGAGCCCACTGACCTCCTAGAACCCCAGCCCCAGGCATCTGGCCCACGCCCATGCTGTCCGTGCCCTTGCTGGCTGACTTTGCCTTGCCCGAAGGCTCAGCCCCTCTCCGGTTTCCCAGCGGGAATCCTCTAGCAAATGGCACAAGAGCTCACGAAAAGCCATGGATGTGTTGCCCCTCCCTGGGGTTCCTGCTGCAATCTGGTGACACTTCCCCTTTCTTTCTGCCCAGGGAACTGGCACTTTCACTGGTTTCTGTCTTTGCTGTTCCCTCAGGGGTGATATGCAAATATTTAGGAAGCAGCCACAATGCACCAACTAATCAGAACAGGGGCCTGAAGCCCCTGTTACGGGGTCCAGGGCCCTGCTGGGCAGAGGCCAGCAGCTGGAGTCCCTGTAGCTGGACTACATGGGCCGTCCCTACTGGTACAGGAGTATTTCAGTGTTGTAACCCCAGTAGGGTCCTACCAGTGGCTGTCTGTGTCAAACCTCTCCCTCCTTTTGGGGAGCACCACTGGGCTCTGTGTGGCTCCTGTAGCTGTGAGCAGGTCCCCTAAGGGCACTGCAAGCTCTAGAGACCCCATCACGATGTTCCCTTGTAGTTTCCCTTTGCACAGAGCACCCGCTGTGGCACCTTTCTGGGAAGAGCCTTGACGAGTAGCCCAAGCCACTGACTCCCTGTCCTGCCACCAAACGGCACAGACGTTTCTGCAGGGCCTGACTCTGTAACGACCCATAAGGCACTAACTACAGCTCTCATTAAACTGGGAGAATCAATCCAGCAGCAGAGCACAGCCAGGCAGGGATTCATTTCCTGCGCCGTCCTCAGTGGAGCATAACCCTCCTCTGGCTGCCATGGCATGTGGCACAGGGCGCTGTGTTGGCAGCGTGGAAGCCCACAGTGCACCTCTGGCTGCTCTGTCCACAGCAGGGGTTTGGGAATCAGTCACCGGAGCTGTGACCATGACACGGAAAAACGGTCCACAGGTAAGTGCTGTCGGGACGAGAGACGCTAAGGCTGGAACTCCGAGAACACCTCAGGGAGGCTGTAAGATCTGGTAGCAGGAAGGAGCCAGCCAGGCCTGGCGTGCAATTGGGCGGAGAGGGTGGGACGCCTGGACCCGGAGAATGAAGAAATCATGTGATGGAGGCCGGCACTCCAGACTGAGGTTTTCATTGGTTCAGATCGCCCCCCAGACTGGTTCACTAAATCTGCAATCTGCTTAAGTTAAGTGTGTGTGGGTTTATTCTACAATGTGAATTTTATTTCCAGTGATTCCTCCTGCTCTCCTCGTTAAACTCTGGAACTAAAGGAACCTCCTTGGATGTTACCGTGCAGTGATAAACTAAGTCTGCGCCGGGCACAGGTGCTCTGCAATCCAGACTGGAAACAGCGGGGACCACATGCCTTATGCTGATTTCTCTCATTCGTGGTTGGCTTCTCTCCCCCTCGCCCCAACCCCCTCCCAGGACATGTCCGCCCGAAACCTATGATGTGTTCTTATTTGGGAAAAGAGTCTTTCAGAAGTAATTAAAGATCTCAAGAGCAGATTAGGGCAGGTCCTAAATCCAATGACAAGTATCCTTTTAAGGGGAGAGAAAGGGAGAAAAAACACAGAGAAGATGATTAGAAGACAGAGGCAGAGGTGGAAGCGATGAGTCTACCAGCCGAGGGTCTCCAGGGATTGCCACAGCCCCCAGCAACCAGGAGGGGGCCTGGAGCCAACACCCCGTCAGAAACACCCCTGCCAGAACCTTGGTTTCAGACTCTGGCCTCCACACATTGAGAGAATGCCCACCCACTTGAGGGAATTCTAAACCCGTGATGGCAACTGCAGAGAAGCCACACACTAGATGACGGGTGACACGGTGACATGGGCAGTGGCATCTAATGCTGGCTTTGGAGTCTGGGGAACCTGGATGGCGGTTTGAATGGTGCCTCTGCCATTGTCCGCTTTGTACAACTTTAGACATATGATCTCTCCATGTTCCCTTCTGCACAACAGAGACGGTAAGTAACATTTCCCAGGGCTGTAAAAAATGAAATCTGATGTGACTTCAGAGCACCGGGCACAGAGTAAGTACTGGGTCAAGTTCAGGTTGTTATCATGACCTATTATTAGAAGTTGGTTGAGAACCTAAATCAATGACGACTTAAGACAGGGAAAGACACGGTTACTGTGAAGAAGGCATCCCAGACACTGACACTGGCTCTGCCTCCGAGAAGCAGCGGGGGTCAGGGCCTTTGGGAGAAAAACGAGAGGAGCTAGAGGAGCGTTCACTGGCTGCGTTTGAAAAGAGTGAAGAGGAGGGGAAGAGAGGCGTAGGCTGAGAAGGACACGGGTGAGGACTGGTTTTAAAATTAAACAAGTATTGCTATTTTGGAAGATGAATGGGGGGTGTTGATCTGTGGTTGGGAGGAGGATGGAAATGGGAAAACGATTAGAGGACAGAGGAAGCGAGGCTATGATTATGAAGGGGTGTGCCTATCCCGCACGCTGGCTGATTAAGCGGGTATGCTTCAGGGAGGGGGTGAAAAGGAAAAGCCCAGGGAGGGGTGAATGTCCTAATCAGGGTGCCCCTGGGCAACAGAGTGGGCTCCTGCCCAGCTCCTGGGCTGCGGGTCACGACAGGACACACAGAGATCTCCAGGCAACTGTCTCGAGGGAAAGGATGCTGGCTGGCGGTTGTGTTACAAAGAAATTGAAAATGCCCCTAAAAGCGTTCACAACACGTCCATGGGGGCTCATCAAGATTGAGCTAGCCCTGGACATACAGTATTAACAAGGGGAGCATGGAGGTGTTCTGGGAGCAAAGAACAGGCTGGGCAAAGATAGTGGGTGCACCACTGATGAAGGGGATACAGGAGCAGGGGAGAGGCACATGGGGTGCATACAGAGAATGGGGAGAGATGCGGGGGCACCTGTCACCCTGAGCAAGGGGAGCTATGACCCGTGCTCAGGAAGGTCAGTTAGGCAGCTCTGCCGAGAATGGATGGAAGGGGGAGGAGCCCCCATCGTGCTTATTAAAAAGTTTAACTTAGCGCTAATACTTGAGAATCAAGAGATCTTACTTAAAAGCCAAATTACTGGCATCTCCGGAAAAATCAGAAGGTCTGGCAGCGCTGGGTCCACACCCTGGTGGGGTTTCCCGTTGGCCTTCTCCACTGCATGACGGCAGCATCTTTTAGGTGCATCCTGCCCAGGCTTTGTCCCCAGAGCCTTGGGGACAGAGACAACGCATCGTCCAAATTGGTTTATTAGGGTCAAGATTAGTACTTCCTGTCACTTCTCCGAGGGTGCGCCTGAGACAAAGAGCGGGCCAGTACTGATAATGGGAAGAGGAAAATGTTTTTAAAACCAGGTTTAGGTGGGTATCAGTGTGAGGGCCCTGGGCAGGGAAGACCAGGTCCTCCTGTGCCTATCAGCTCTTCTCCTGCAGGGTGGGCTTATTTATATGGCTGTCTTCCCCCTGAGTTACAATCTCCTCTCCTACTCCAACCCGTGTCTTATTTTCCATTCAACTGCCTATTGCTAATGAAGTGTCGGCAGCAGACACAGTGCAACAAAGGCACCAAAAGACCAGGAAACTGAGAACTTCCACTTCCGGCTGGAGGAACTGGTACCAGACTTGTCTTCCCACCATTACCTTCTAGAGCACTAAGCAGAACATGCCAAACAACTGTTTTTCAGGCATTGAACCACAGGCAGCATAAGACTATGACCCCTAGAGAAGAGAAATGAAGAAGGTGAGCTCTACAAATCACCTTGACTTTCCACCTGGAGGCATTTTCCAGATCTTAGCACAGGGAGAGAGACCCCAAGCAGAACACAGTAGTCTTGCCGAAAAGACAGAGATCAGAATTCAGACTGATCGAGGCAGCTCCATGGGTAGAGTATTGGAAAGGAAGGAGATGCATAAAGCAAGAGCTCTGGAAGTCTGCATAGGCGCCCCTTTGAGTCTCTGGTTGAACATTACACTGTGCATTTTGAGAGTGAAACACCATCAGGGGGGAGACCAGCCTGAATACCCAGGGTGGCTAGTAGAGACCTTATAAGGGCTACACCTTTGTAGTGGGGCTAGGAGAGCCCCGGACTAAAGGCCACCATAGGACCACCCTAACAAAGCTTAAAAATAAGCCTCCATGGGCTCAGTTTGATCTTGAAATCATTTAACTGCCTGCCAGAGCAAAGTCCAACTCTTTAAAGGAAGGCAACAGAACCCAGATGCTCAGCAAGGTAAAATTTACACTGTTGAGCACATAATTAAAAATTACTAAACGTGCCAAGAAGCAAGAAATGGTGGCCTACAACCACAAGAAAAATTAGTTCATAGAAACAAAAAGTAAGAAACTAAATCCTCAGATGTATTTTTGTCTGTTATTCAAATTTCCCTTCTCACGATTAGCAACTGATTTTACCTGTGAGACTACTCCTGTTTATCTACCATCTGATGTGCTTGACATCTAATTAACTAAACATTTACAAAAAAAAAATCCTCAGAGACCATCTGACGGCTTCTGCCATGGAAGAGCCAGAGGCTGGGCTTGCTTGGGTGAGACAAAGGACAGCTGCACATGAGAAAAATAAATACCAGATAAATTCCTTCCAGGGAGGTGACGTGCCAACATCCTTTTCAGGTTCTCTGCGATTTGTAAGATTGTCTCCCATTCCCACGTCCCCAGCCCCACTTCCCCATCTGCACGCCTATAGTTAAGTGCGCACCAATGAGAAAGAACCCACATAGCAATTATTGGCAGACTCCCAGAAGAGGAAAGCAGGGAAATGCAAAAGGGAGACTCTATTGGCATGGCACCTTGGTTTTCTCTATCATTTGGAAGAAATTATGCCAAGTAATTTTTTTCTTTCATGAGTGACCTACCATTCAATAACTATGATTTGGGACATAACTGCCTCCCGCCGCCTGCAGAAAGGGGCAGTCACTGTGCCCATTGCGGACAGTGTGCCAAGAACAGGTGGGAGAAGGAAAAGTGCCACCAGGGCTTCTAAGTGGTAGTTTAGGAACTTAGATTTTGCTTAGTTTTGTAAAAAGTGCCTTCAATTCAAATTCAAGCCTTGTTTTAAATGCCACTCCGTGGCCCCCACACACAAGGCTTTTTGATGTATAAGATCTGCATGTGAAAGCAAGTCTCTAACCCTGAGAAGGATGCTTATCTGCTCTTAGACTTTGCGGAGGCTCCCTGAACTGCAAGGACACCCAACAGCTATTCCGAGTGTTTTTCTGCTATGCATCTTGGAGTTCAAGTGCCTTCTGCCATGCCTCTTGCTCGTGTTGTGGTGTGGGCGGCAGCGTCCCGGCAACAATGACCACACACAGCTGGGGATGGAGAGACTTTTATGGCCATCTCAGTGGGTTCTGAAAGCTCTCTGGAGCTGACAGCAAAGGGCCAATTAGAAAGGCAATTCAAGTTATGTGCTAGGTAACTGGAGGAAATGCCTATGGTTTAACTTTTACCTGCTATTGTTCCCTGTGGCGTTTTTGAAGGGACGTAATCACCTCCTCGTTACTGCAAAGCGTTACCTGGTGTATGTTTTGCTGTTGCTGCCATAGTCGTTTCCTCCTCTGAACACTCCATGAGCCTAAGAGTTGTTTGTTCCCAACTGGCTCTAGCTTCTTTTGGGTTTTCCAGTAAGAGCACCTCTTCATGTCCAACAGTGCGCTGTGAACAGACTCTTAGTAGTCAGTCTGACATTTTCCCCAATGTGTGAATTCCCTGTCAACACACCCTGAATGTGCTGGCCTCCGCTTGCACATCTCCAAATGGGGAACTCGCTGCCTCACTGGAAAGCCCATTTCCCCATTAAGAAAGTAATTAAAGTTGCCCTGGCTGGTGTGGCTCAATTGGTTCGAGCATCATCCTGTAGACTGAAAGGTCATAGGTTCGATCCCCTGTCGGGGCACATATGAGAAGGCAACCGATCGGTTGTTTCTTTCTCACATCTACCTCTCTCTCTTTTTCTCAAAAGCAATGAAAAAAATGTCCTTAGGTGAGGCTAAAAATTTTTTTAAAGGAAGTTCTTAAAATTGAACTGAAGTCTCCTACTTATTGGTTCTAATTCTTCTTTCCGCCAAGTGAGAAACAGGTCTTGCAAAACAAAAAAAAAGATTATGAAATATGGCTCTGTTGTACTGTGCTCGAAGACCCTTGAACCACTTCCTAAACCCTGTCAGCCCCGTGTCCTCCCCTCCAGTCAATGACGCTGCAGAACTCCGACCCTCTCAGTTTCTTTCTCTCCCCACCTTTTTTCTGCTTGTATTGGTTTTTCTTTGTTCTTCCTGCCTCCCCTCCCCCTTCCCTTCCCTCCTTCTTCCCTCCCTCCCATCCTCCCTCCCTCCTTCCTTCCTTCCACTATTTCCTACAATCTCTTCAGAAGTTCTGGACTCAAATTTGACCCTAATAAGAATATAAGCCATCGCTTATAAGAATATGCCATCACAAAGGGGCTGGAAAGAAGTACTCAAAGTCATGAAAGGCAAGGACCTACATTCAAGATTGCTCTATCCAGCAAAGCTTTCGTTTAGAATGGAAGGGCACATAAAGTGCTTCCCAGATCAGGTCAAGTTAAAGAAGTTCATCACCACCAAGCCCTTATATGAAATGTTAAAGGGATTTATCTAAGATAAAAAAGATCAAAACTATGAACAGTAAAATGACAACAAACTCACAACTATCAACAACTGAACCTAAAAAACAAAACAAAAACAAACTAAGCAAACAACTAGAATACGAACAGAATCACAGAAATGGAAATCACATGGAAGGTTATCAGTACAGAGGGGGTGGGGGGAGAATGGGGAAAAAGGTACAAGGAATAAGAAGCATGGTTGGTAGGTACAAAATAGACAGGGGGAGGTTAAGAACAGTATAGGAAATGGAGAAGCCAAAGAACTTATGTGTACGACCCATGGATATGAACTAAGGAGGGGAATGCTGGTGGGATTAGGGGTACAGAGTAGACGGGGATAAAGGGGAGAAAAAAATGGGACAATGTAATAGCAAAATCAATAAAATATACTTAAAATGATTATAAAAATAATGTGCTATTGCTCTATTAAAATAGAATTTTGGATCCTATTTACCTAAGAAATCCTGGTGAAAGTTGGCTCTGGGGGTCTTACTTTTCCCACAGCGTCACTGTCTGCCAGACTCAGGCCGCGACTTTTCATTTCACGATACGTCTTCTCAACACAACACGAAGCTGAGAGTCCAGACAATTATTAACTCAATTAAGATGACAAACCTTCTGATCAAATGTAGCAGCTGATAGAAGGAAAAGTATTTCAGAACACGAGGCCTTCTGGCAAGTGCCCTCGGCTTCCCCATGACCACGCCGTGCGGAGACAAGGCCTCTGCGGGCCACCGAGCTCAGTGATGCCCTTGCCCACTGAGATGTGGGGCTTCTGTTTTCCCAAACAACGGAGATGCTAGAAACTCCCCATCTGCCTGCAGGGGGATATCTCATTCATGAAACGGGGCAACTGTTACAGCCTTCCATGAAAAAACTAACCTCATAGTGGTAAAAAATAATTTACAAATGGTACTGAATGTGTTTTATTATTGCTTGTGATTACTGATGGTATATTAACCTACTTTCTTCTTGTTCCTGCGGGAAACAAACCATAAAGACTACATTTTCCCCTCAGATTACATCAAAGGGAGAGTGGACTTACATGTGTACCTATTTATCTATATACACATATTTGGAGGAAGCAGACTGCCATATCCCTACATTTCCCAAAAGGACATAATGGGGAGAAATACCAGGGTGACACTGTGGCTCTGAGCCATCAGAGAGAAGTGGCAGATGCAGCCCAGCTGCATGCACACGCTCGGGCTGATGAAGGAAGGCCGTGGAATTCAAACCAGTGTGCGGTGGTGCTTTGCATTCAGCCTGCGTCACCCAACAGAGAAAACACTGTTCCAATGAGGGGGTCAGTTCAGTAACACAATGTCCCAGTCTACAAGGTTCCGAGTATCAGCTGCACGAATGGAGCGCCGTGGCCAGCTCAGGGGCGGAGGGTGACCAAGAGAAGGGGCCGGGAGCAGATGAAACTCATGAAAGAAATGCAAGGCTCGAGCAGACCCCCGCCAAAGGGAAGGAGACCAGTGGGAAGGGAAGGAGGGGGCCTGCTTGTGTTTCAGAGTGTGGACCACTATTACTGGTCCCTGTTGAAAGCGGTTCCATTTAGTGTAGCTGCATGGGATGTGAAATGAAACTAAACCTGGCTAAGAAGGAAGGAATTCATTGGCTCAGGGAACTGAAAAGCCAGAGGTAGGGCTGGGTTTGGGCAGAGCTGGCGGAGAGGCCCAGACGGTCACACCTGTTTCACTCCCTCCATCTTGTGCCTCTGGTTTCCTCTGTGTGGGCTCCACCTACAAGTATATGTCCATCATCTTTTTGGAAAGGTGGCTACCCCTGTTCCAGGTTCAATTCCATCCTCACAGCAATCCCAGGCAAAAGAGGGCTTCTCGTTTTCATCGGTGCCCAAGGAAGTCCTCACATTGAGTCTCAGCAGCTCTAATTGGTCTGCTCTGGACCAATCACTAAGGTCAGAGAGATGTGATATTCTGATTGGCCAGGCTAGGTCACATGCTTCACTTCTCACCACTTAGAGGAGAAAAAAATGAGTAGTTCCCCCCAAAAGTTGAACACTATCAAGGGGAAAGGGTGCAGGATAGAAAACAAAAGTAGGAGACACCTCAAGGTAACTAAATTGAGTGAAGGGACTGCAGCAGGGTTTATGGATGGACTCCTAAATACAACACTGAGTGGTGGCTTCGGCCACACTTTCGGGGGAGTCTGTAACTGATCAGGACTCTGCTCTTTCCTGTCCTTACTTTGACCAGGGCCGTTGCTGAAGAATGAGGGCTCATGAGGGCACATGTAACTTGGTCTGGTCTGAGGATAAAAGCACGTGACTACCCAGAGCAATTAGACATGACTTTGTCCTCATCAGCAGTCAGGTGTTTTGAGAACTGATGACATATAAAATATAGAGTGATTGCCTTTAATTATTCTCGACAGCTTGTAAGCTACCATGTTTCCTTTATTGACCCTTAATGTGAAATCATTGTTATACTCATGACTTACAATGGAAGTTTCCAATGTGAACTTGTAAAGTCATACGCATTTCTTTATTATTTTCTGCCTTATGAGAAGTGTCAAGGATTATCGTTGCCAAGTTTAATCGTGCTGATGCTTCTCCCAAGCGTTCTCTTACTCTTACTGTTAAACAACTGGGAGGGACTGTTTGGAAAGTCATTTAAGAGGCCACAGAATGGCAGTACCTTCCCTCTAGAATCTGTTCGTCACTCCTCCTGACTCATAGTCATTCCCTCTTTGGGCAGAAGCTCCTGTGAGACATGTCCCCACCATATGGCGATTCCAACTGATGAAAGAATCTGGAGTGACGTTTTCAAAGCAAAGAGGTCTTATGACTCTCAGGCAGCAGGTCAATGTCAAGTGGAAGAGACCAGGCTTGGCTCTGGGGCCTATATAGCCGTGGCTGGCACTGCCAAAGATACCACTTTAACCTCCATACTCTGCTTCACGACTACCCCCTCCATGTCTAACCCAGTCATTCACTCCTCCGATGCCTGATTACAGATGATGTAAGGGCTTAAGTGAGGGAGAAAGGGAACATAAATCTTTTCTGGTCAGACTCCTGAGCTCTCATACTCATTGTCTAGCATGAGCCTGAAAAAAACCAGTATGTGTCACCCGGAAATATAACACTGAAGGCAACTGAAAAGTAGATATCTCCCCCCCCCAAAAGCTCTGCCGGCCCCCTACTTGCCTTAAAGCTGGACATACCGTAACTTTACAAAGGTGCCCCTCCCCCTCTCTCCACCAGGAAGGACAGAAGCCAATCGGTCACTGGAGACACATTTAGATCCTTAGCAGTCTAGAGACCGTACCGGAGAAATCCACATAAAACTTCACTAACCAGCCTCTGTCCACCATCACTTTCCCACACATTCACCTTCCCACAATTTGCCTCCTTGGAAGCCTAAAATTGCTTTGTTTTTTCTTGTTATTTCTCTGCACATTTATTGTTCTTGGTTGAAGATGCTCCACAAGCCTGAATTCACAGCCATCTCTCTGAGTTACTCATTTCTGGGTATTCCAAAGTGTTCTATGTGTGTGACATGTGGCAATAAACTTGGTTTTCCCTTATTAATCTGTGTTTCGCTATAGAGCCCCAGCCAAGAACCTAGAGGGGTGGAAACGAAGGTCTTTGTCCCTCCACACAAGCCCGATAACGTCCCTGTGAGTTAAGAAGGGCAAGCGGCATCGTCATTTTATAGATGAGAAACCAAGGCTTGCTCAAGGCCATCTTGGATCCACCACCTAGGAGCACTGATGAATCCATCCTAAAGGGCTGAAGAGTCTGAGGGTCTGTTTGTATGGCTCCATCCCAAACTCTAGGCCTGTCTGAGGCCAGTGTCCCTTCCCCTCCCAAGGAACAGACATGCAAGGCAGCCGACGGGTACTTGCTTCCCAGCAGAGCCTTGAGTTCGGGCCGTGAAAGGCTTTGTGAAGACATCAGCACTCTCTCCAGCACATTCTTTCCTGTCAGATGAGCCAACGTCTTTGTTTCACTATCTTCTCCACTTTCATTCTTCTTTCCAGTTTACTTGTCAAGACGGTCATGTGCTCTCTGGGGTGGGCCCGCGTTCCAAAGTAGGGAGGCCGTGTCTGTGGTCTGTGCCGAGGCTGCGGCACGGCCAGAACCCAAACCCTGCCCTGACTTGCCCTGGGCGCGACTCTGAGTTTGGCTGGTCTTCTGCGAACCCCAGATCCTTCTCTTGAAAATGTTAAGACACTGCATTGTTGGTCCAATCTGTAATCGTGGCTTTTGGCCACTGTTAGTTAAAGAGAAGAGAAGGGACTAAGCCACGGGAGAGACCCATGTCTTTGGCACTTAGAGAAGGACGAAACTTCCGAAGCCTTCTAGTGCAAAGCTTCATGGTGAGGGATGACTCCTAGTGCCTTCTCCATTATTAGTCAGCAAGAAAGAGCAAAAGGAAGAGGCCATTCTTCTCGGGGACTTGTCAGGTGCAAAGCACTTTTCCCCAGTGCTTTATTCTGCACGGATTTATTTAATTCTCACAGGGATCTCTCGGGCACACACGGTCCTTATCACCACGCTTCAGATGAACAGTGAGAGAACGCAGAGAACTTGCCCAAGGCCACTCGATAGAGCAGGGGAATAAATCTGTGGGTGCTGATCTGCTCGAGAGAAGGTCTGAGTGGTTCTAGAGCTGTCACTCTTACCTACTCTGCTGCATTACTTTCGACCAAAACATGGTACGAAGCTCACAAACTATACAGAGAGTAAGGGACAATATTCTGAAGAGCAAAAACATCCCCTGTTTGTACAACGCACACACCTTCCATCAACATCTGGGTGACAGTTGAAAATGACAGACCTAAGTGGGCCAGATATGTCATGTTACTTTATTTTCTTTAAATAAAATTCACTTTGACTGAGTCCCCACCCCAATCCCATTGGCCTTGCAAGGAATTCAGGCTCAGGGAATTGGGCCTGTCCCTACCCGGCATCATGGGAAGGCTCCGGGCTCTTATAAGGAGGGGAACATTTTGGAGCGCCGTGGTTGCCCGAGATTGCCAGCCCACCCGCAGCCTAAACCCACACGGTTCCTCAGCTACGGAGTTTCTGCTGCCTCCCTGCCACTCTTACACCCATCGATCCCTGCTGAGGCCGGGGGCTCTGAGGGGTGGGGAGGCTCCCTCCTCTCCAGGCAGACCTCACAACCAAACCTCCACCGCCCCTCCAACATTACCCACCTGGACCCTTCCACCCCCTTCTGTTAGGACCAGCACAGTTCTCTGTCCCCAACCAGTGCGACCTCCATGAGCGCAGGAACGCCCCTCTGTTCTGTGCTCTGACATCCCGTCAATGCCTAAGCCAGAGCAACACACAGACCTGTGCTCCTTCTGCCCCTCCCACTCCCCCAGGACCCTCCTGCCTCCCCTCCCCCAGTGCCCAGCATGGTCCTGACAGTACCCTCGAGCCTGGGGGAAAGAAAAACCCAGAAAACAGGAAAGCAAAGGTTCTCACCCTTTTTCATTTTCTGTCAGCAGCAGAGAGAGACAGAACCTAAACCAACATCTCAATACACGGCCCTGCACTTCCTGGAATGGCCAGTGCCTGTTCAGTACTGCACACCCAACTCTCCGTGCTGGGGGAGACAAGACGGGAGTGAAGACACCTGTAAGGGTTTCAAAGGCCTTTCCTACTAAATGACAGCGTTTGAGAGGCTCCTCTCTCTAGCACCAGGATAATGAGGTAACATTCACACACTTGAAGAGATCATTCGCTCTCTGTAACACTCTTCTGTTCCACAGAAGTGCTCACTTTCACTGCAGGGGAGGTTGGTAAAGCCCCACGCCCACCAAACTCATTAGCACAGCACAGGCGGCCAGATAATATGATGAGAGACAGAGACACATGGACTGACACACTGAGAGGCAGAGACACGCTGGCAGGGGACAGAAATGAGCGCGAAGTCACAGACCCACGGGCGATGCACAGACACCCAGAAGAGGCACTCTGAAGGACGTAGAGAAGGAACCACTCAAAGGACCTACAAGAGGTAGGACACACCAGAGCTGAACCGCACATTAAACGTTCCATCTTTCCCCAAACTTAACTAACTTCGCATTAAAGCAGTAGCTACACTACTTAGGCACCTGCAGGGGGAAATGATTTCATTTAATGGGCCAGGTTATTGCAAACCTGCTTCAAGCTCAGCCACTTAAAGAAATACCATATTTGCAATGCAGTCCTCTGTCTGCCTCGTCACCACCCCCTACCCCTGCATTTCTCTACCCACCCCTGGTGTTCTGAATTTGTACCATCATAGCCTGTTGGGGGGCGGTGGGTTGGGGGTCAGTTTAAAAGCTACCCTGGCCTCCCCTTTCCCAGCCTTTCTGGCAAATGCCTCCTGGCTTGCAGGCATGATTTAATCAGTAGGCCTGCAGCTCTAAGCATGCAAAAGACTGTTCTCAAAAGACCTTTGTAAATCAAACGGTAATAAACTCTACCACGTGAGAACTGGACTGGGGCATCTGCTTTATAAATTAGTTGGATGGTCAGTACCGAGGTTAAGAAAAGAAGGCTTTTGTTAAGTTGGTTGGTTTGCTTTGTTTAATGCAGCGGTTTCGAGGCATCTGGATTTGGTTGACAGGTCGTTATTTTCGCTTCTCTCCCCACACCCAAATGGAGTAACTCCGAGCCCTCCCATGTACTTTCAGACCAGCCATCCCACCTCCAGGAAGAGGAGGAGGACAGGAGACTGCATATTCCTCAGGGAGACCCTCAGCAAACTACACAGTGACACCGGGCCAAGAATCAGGAATCCTCTAGCTTTTAGAGGAGTCACCTTGAGCAGGTAACCTGAACTTGAAGAGCCAACCTTATAGGGATAATGGAGAGAACAAAATAAACTGATGAGCCCATATATTAAGGGTCAGAACTGTGAGCGAGACAGAGGGATCCCTCGGGTGAGGGCAGAAGGGAGAAAGAGCAGACTCGTTTGCTCAAGGTGCTGAGTAGCCCAGTGCCACAGACTGGGTCCCTGAAGCAACAGGAATGTTGGTCTCACAGGGTTGGGGCTCGAAGTCCAAGACCGAGGCATGAGCAGGGAAGGTTCCAGGCCTCTCTCCTCGGCTGTTGTTGGCCGTCTTCACACGGTCTTCCTTCGGTGATTGCCTGTCTCCAAATGGACCCCTCTTATCAGGGGCACCAGTCCCGCTGGTTAGGGCACCTCCTGATGACCTCATTTTAACTGACTGCCTCTGTAAAGACCCCATCTCCAAATGAGGTCACGTTCCGAGGTACCCAGGGTCAGGACTTCAAAATGTAAATTTTAAGGGGCACAATTCAACCCATGAGGATTTATAAGAATGCTATAACTATGACATGTAGGAACTTAGTGGGAAAGTATGAGAGAAAAATATTTGTGTGTGTGGAGAGCAGGTGTGGTGAGCAGAGGAGTGGAGGACCATTGTGGTGAGTGGGGGCTTGAGGAGGGGCCACCTGAGCTGAGACCCGAAGGGAGAGGCAGAGCCAGGCCAGAGGCCCTGAGGAGTAGCTGCCGGGCGCCCAGGGCCCACGGGCGCAGAAGCAAGGAACTGGGCAGCTAGTCTGAGTGACAGAGAGGAGGCACCGTGTGCAAAGGGGGGGCGGGTTAGGGTTCCCTAACCCCTCATGAGGTGGATATCAAGTGGATGGAGCTCAAAGAAGGCAGAAGCAGGTAACAGAAGGCCACATGGCACGTGATTGTGTTTATGTGACATTTCAGAAAAGGTGAAACTTTAACAACAGTTGACAAGAGAGGATGGAAAGCAGAGGAGCCCAAGGAAACTTCTGGAATGAGGTAGTTCTGTGCCTTGACTGTGGTGGTGGCTGCACTACTGCACGCAACGATCAAAACTGGGCACTTGACATAGGTGACATTTTTTCAATGTAAATAATGGCCCCGTGGAAAAGGAGCACACGGATACGGTCCCACCTGCGTGGACCATGGGTTAGGAAGAGGAGGGGGACGTGGTCATAGGAGGCGTGGCGTTCTGGGTGACACAGGGTGGCGACAGCGAAGGTGGGAGGACTGGGAGGTGTGTTTGGAAGGTGGGACCAAGAAGAGTGACTGACACTCCTGACGAGGGGACTCTGGGGAAAGAAACCCTCGGGGAGGCGCCTAGGTTTTGTCTTAAGCAGATGAGGTGACAGTGGTCCCACAGCACACACGTGCTGTGAAGTTCCCACCAAAAGTCAGACATTGTTACTTCAGAGTCCCCTCCCTCCCCGGGTAGAGGACACCAAGGATCAGTCCCCTCTGTGTCCTGTCCCTCGGGGACTAAGGAGGCGGAAGCAGGGGCTCCCAGCCACAGGGGCCTGAGAATCACCCGGGGGTGTGTCCACAGACTCCCGGCTCTCCTTTCCCAGAAGGCGACTCGGGAGCCCCAGGGTAACACGGAGGAACCGGTCATCAGATGAAGGCGAAAACCACCCCAGGCCCGTGGGAGCAGCAACCTGCGGGCTGGGAGAAAGGGCCCAGCGGCCCCTGTGCCGCCACAATCCACAGGGGAACCTGGGATCAGACGCAGGCTCTGTCTTCGTCTGAAGCCACGGGGCTGGGGGCTTTGAGCCCAGAGGCCTCTCTGCACTGGTCTCAACACGCTGAGCCAAGTGTTCAGTGTCGCCTACTGAGGACGACAGGCTACCTGGGTGGGGGGGTGCTCGGTGGTTCTTCAGGGGACGGGCTCCTGTCCCCGGGGGCCATCAGAGCGGGGTCCTGAGTGTGAGGCCACAGCTCAGCCTGCCTACCCGCCCTGGCCTCGGCTGTGGAGCCCACGCACGTCCGAACGACCTTCGCTGCACTGGACGGCCAACACCACATCATCCAGGTGGGAGGTTTTATTATGTTTTATAACCATGAACACAGAGGAAGGCAGCTTTCACAGCAAACACTGCAGACGGAAGGACCGAGCGCACCCACCCCGCCCTGGCAGCCTCCTCCGTGTCTCCCAGAGACGGTTCCTGCGTCCTTCCTCTGCGAATTCAAGAGAGCGGAGAGTCCACACGTAAAGTCGCAGGAACCACCGGCAGCATGGAAGCGGAAGGGTCACTGTGAGAAACAACGCATGGCAAACGCACTACAGGAAACCTTTTCTGCGCGATGATGTCGGTGGAAGAGTGCGCCCCAGGCTCACCGTCCATCCCGTCCCCGGGGCGCTGGTCATACGGGGCCCTCGGTGATCCCCTCCAGGGGCAGGGTGGGCGCAGTGTCTGCGGGCGAGCTCTCCTCTTTCTTCAGCGAGGCTGGGGCGCGGAGGCTGACGTAGGGTTTGTGACAAGCCGTGTTGGCCAGCGGCGGGTAGTGCTGCCTGTAGCAAATGTACGCGAAAATGAGGCCGATGACTCCGCCCACGAAGGAATCTAGGCAGGAAAGAGCAAACACGGGAGAAATGGGTTACGACTCCTTCCAACGAGGGCGGAAAGCACTTTCCCCACCTGCTCCAGGGACTGGCTTGCTTGTCGGGCCCCTGACAGGCTGGAGGAAACAGAAACCACGCTGGGGATACAAATCTTGGTGGCCTCTGCAAACTTTTCTGGAACCTGGTAAACATCCCTTGGAAAGGTGTCCTTGATTCCTTCTTCTCTGTCTCCTGACTCTGCACCCGGGCATCACACCAGCTCAGATTTGCATTCCTGGTTTTTAAAAGCGATTCTACATTCGGGAAGAGGGATGCCAGCCACCTCTGTAGGATCTAACTACCATGGAGGGCTGTAATGCCTTTTTCTTTAGCAAGTTCCCGCTGGAGTCCTGCAACATTGCTGGGGCGCCAGGGAGACCCAGCGGGCATGCCAGTCTTCTCCGCCGAGCGGAAAGTGATTTCCCAGGAAGAAATGAACCTTCTGAGTCACCAAGTGAATAAAACATTGTATGATACGCCAGGACTGGGAAACTCAACAGACAGCTGGTGGGAGAGGCCCAGGCCCTCCGACAAGCTGCAGGCCCCTCAGGTAGGAGGGGCATGTGCCGGTGGAACAGGCCCCTCCACGTGGGGCAGCCCCTCGCCAATGAGGGCGTTTGGCGGGTGCCTGATAGAGACCCCGCAGGAGCAGCAGGACCAACAGCCCTCCTCGAGTGTGTGTGTGCATGCACGTGCACACGTGGGCACGCTTTTAACTGTGTCTGCGGATTATTCTTTCCCAAAAGAGCTTAACACAATGGGATCCTTCCCGTAACAAAAAAACACTTTGAACTCTTGTAAAGGTCACCGTCATGCGGAACCGTCATTCTCCATTTGGGGGTCTCCGTTTCCAAATTTATCGTGGTGGATCGCACACACCTCCATCAACAGGTAGCATCAGCCCCATTTCACAGAAGGAACTCAGGCTCAGAGAGGCCAATGGACTCTGCACAGACACGCCCCTCGTTAATGACATCACGGACTTGAACTCTGGTGTCCTGACTCTGTACCTGCGCTGCTCGGTGGGCTGTGCTGGATCCCTGGCAGGTTCATTCCGGGCTTTCTGTGTCCAGCTTTCAGAAGGCAGCAGGCTGTGACTAAAGGTCCGTCCCCCTGGGTTCCCTTACCCCACCGGTGCTTGGGTGTGAAGTCCCCAGACACTGCCCAGTAAGCAACACACTGTGTATGGGCCTCAGTTTAAGTCACAAGCAGATTCTCCTGTCTCCTGTGGGGACCTGGGAGTCAAGGGGATGTATCTTTCAAGAAAACAAGCTGCTTAATGCTTAGATATTTGTGCCTCACTTCCCATTCTGTTTTCAAAGCCTGTTATAGGTGTCCTGGCTCCATCTAGATATATTGGGATAATTTTTGAAGAAAGGGAAAATATTTTGGTATTTTATCATCTGTTGAAGAATTGCTTGTACTGTCAGTATTTTTACTAGGCTAATGGTAAAAAAATTACAAAGTTCTGTAACAAAGGGCTTTAATCTCTTTTAAATAAATTGAGCAGGTCAGTGTGTGTGACTTTACTTACGTGTGGAGGTCAAGAACACAGGCACGGCCGTGAGGGCGGCACGAAGGCCCACTGGGTGCCCAGGCGCTGCTCTGGTGGGTGGCGTGTGGACACAGAGGCTAATGACGGTTTTTTTAAGTGCAAACAAATGAGGTCATTCTCCTGATTAAATCCTTCCCCATGCTCTTCAGGAAGTGACCGGGCCCCTGTGGCCTTCAAGGCCACACGCCTGGTCCTCCAGTGCCCCAGCCCTGTGCCCTCTCTCCGGCTACTACAGCCGCTGCCTTCCCTCCCGCTTCTCCCATGTGCCTGCTCCCCTGCTCTTCCTCTTCCTACAAACGCTGTTTCAGTCCTGGGAGTCTCTTCCTTTCACTGCCTCCCCTATTCAATTTCTACTCGTCCTCCCGAGCTCAACTCAACATCATTGTGCAACAAGGCCTCACCCGGGCTCCGACGGGACCACGTCTCCCTGGTGTACACATTAATTGTCCCTTCCACACCCCACGTGCAATCAGCATGAAAAATAATGACAAGCTGCAACCGCCTCATGTTTAAGGTGGGGTTCTAAGCTCCACGAGTGCAGGGGCGGCATCTGTCTCGTTGCCAGCTGCTACGTAAACGCCTGGAACACTTCCTGTGTGCAGAACTAGCGAGGCTGAGGGAAACGGATGAACGGACATGTGCTCAGTAACTGGCTGCTGATCTGTGCGCGTACCTGCCTGGGCCCCTTTCGCCTCGCCGGGCCCCTGCTGCCTCCTCAGTAACATAAGGGTGTCAAACAACTGCACGGAGATTCAGAGGCCTTCCCACGCGAGTGTGCCAGGAGTCTGACCCCCAGGGTCAGCCTACGGAGACCGAGCACATTATACGGAAACTCTGCCAAGGTATGTTTAGAAAGCAAGTCATATCCTTAGTTGGGATAAGAGCATCACTTAGAAACGAAAGCCATTCTGATGGGCCCAAGGAAGAGCCTGAATAATTGTGGCTACTTCCCTCTGTACAGCTGCTCCAACACAGCAAGACTGCGTGGCCTCCATCCGGCAGAAAGGAGAGGGAAACGTATCGGGGCATGCTTGGCCGAAGGGAAAGACCACCTGAGAGATACCGAAGCCCACCCCTGCTCCCAGTACCGGCACCTGGGGCTGAGGGGGAGGAAGAAATGTTCCTCTACCCTCCTAGGTTCTTTCGGCTGGTCTAATAATTAAGTCAACATGATAGATTAATAAGAGAAAGTGACCACATTCAATTACACATGTACATGTAGGAAACCCACACGCATGAGCGTCAGAGACTCCGCAGACACCACGGGTTCAGGGACAGACAGGCGCAATGAGGTACATATGGCATCCTGAGCTGAGGGCGAGGTAAGGCACCCCGGATGTCACGGTGGAGGAGGGTAATTCACAAGACGATAAGAAGAGCAGACAATCGGTGACTAGATGTTTGCCTGACATAGAGTTAAGATGTAAGAGTTACTTCAGGTGATAACTCACATTACGGGCAAGGTCCCTGATGTAGATTCGTCAAGGTAGTTGAGGCGCCAAAGGTTTTCCTGAACATGCAGGGTCCTGATGGCCTTCAACTCAAAATAGTCTCCACGTGAAAGTGTCCCATCTTAGGCAGGCTTGTTCTGAGCCCCTTCAGGGCCATGACAAGGCACCCAAGAGCTCCTTTCTCCCTCCACCTGAGAGTCCTCTAGGCAGAGGGACCCTCAAGCAAAGGCAGTGCAGCCCCCGCAGGGACAAGTCGCCACACCTGTGAGGCTCAGCATCCCCGGCTCTCAGGCCGAGACCCCAATGTCTGCTCATTGAGCTGTGATGACAGCTTAACGAGACTGTTCTTCTGAAGATCATGCCACGGAGAATGTCACAAAATAAAATAGTGTCTAAAAAATACAGTGCCCACCACTGCTATTCTCATTCTGTTCCCCTCCAAAACTACCGGGAGCTTTCTAATCTTTCCCCATCCTTCACGTCACAGAGCGACCCACCAGTTTAGAGTTCTAATCTCTAGAATGGCCAAACTTCACAGCACTTTAAATAAACTTCTAATGAACTTAAAAAAAGATTCGTCACCCAGGAAATGGAAAAGTGATATGTACTGTAATTTCCTGAGTGGGGTCGCAAGGGGTAACTAATGGGACTGAGTGAAGTTCCTCAAATGGAGAAGCTCTTCACGTAGCCTGTAGCCTGTCTGTCTTCGATACCGTGCCTCCAGCCCTGAGCATGCCTGGCACACAGGCACAAGAGGATGGATGGTGGGTGGATGGATGTATAGATGGATGGATGTTTAAAGTGTAATTTTGGTTCATTTTGAATGGGAGAACTTGCAGAGAATGAGGTTAATTTTTGTAAAACCAGTATAAAGAAAAATCAATACTAGTAGAGAGGAACATGATTCATTCATCCACTCAACACGTATTTATTAAGCACTGTTGTGAGTTGAACTGGGTCCCCCACAAAGACATGTTGACATGCTCACCCCCAGCACCTCGGAATGTGACCTTATTTAGATATGGAGTCTGTACTGAGGTCATCGAGTTAAAATGAGATGATTAGGGCGGATTCTCATCTATCATGGCTGGTGTCGCTGTAAAAAGGGGACATTTGGATGTAGGGACAGACACACATGAGGGAAGATGATGAAGGAAAACGCCATGTGAAGATGGAGGCAGAGGGTGGAATCACGCTGCCAGAAGCCAAGCGACGTTTGGGGCCACTGGGAGCTGGAAGAGGCAGGGAAGGAGGTGTCGGAGGGAGGTAGCATTTCTGACTTCTGGCCTCCAGAACCGTGAGACGATTTCCACGGCTCCAAGCCCCTCGGTTTGAGGAACTTGGTTGCAGCAGCCCTGGGAAGGGGGAGTCGCAGGGATCGTAGCAGAGGAGCGGCACACGCTGGCTGCGGTGGGAGGGCAAAGGAGGAAGGAGGGAGACTGGCAGGGAGGGATCTATCAGCAATAATCCAGCTAACAAACGGTGGAGGTTTGGGCTAGAGTGGAAAGAGGAAGTCGGATTTTGGAAGTACTTTGAACGCAGAGCCAAGAGGAGAAACCAAAGAAAATCCTGGAAAGCAGAGGCGAGGATGCGCCGGGGTAAAATGAAGCAAAGCTGTCAGCAGAACTTGGGAGTGGCCGTGATAATGGACAGAGCAAGGCGTCTGAGATGGTGCCTACTTACCGGATATGAATATGCAATTGAGAAACCGTATCACTACATAAGAGGTACTTCCAATTAGGCACAGTTGCTTAGATGGAAATTGAAATGGAGTCATAAAAAGCTCATAATGTTGACTAAAGTCTACAGGGAGAGGCCTCGGGTTTTGCTGATGCCCATGGGGTTCCACACGGATTCTCATCGTGATGGATGGCCCCTGCCCACGGTCGCTGGGCAGCTCAGTCTACCAAAGAAAAGCAACTTATTTATCTCAATCAGGCAGCCTGCCTCGAATACCCACCTACGGGGCAGTCAAAGGCCTCACGGCCTGTCCCTTCTCCAAGCTGGAAGCCTGGAGGCCTCCTTGATGACTCTCTTAATGAATGAGTGTTGAGTGAATACAATTTCTCACTCCTGGTACAGTGCTGCTTCTTAATGTGCAATAAGGAAAAGACAGACAGAGCTGTGTGGGTTTTGCAACCTTAGGGGCAAACCTCTGGGCCTGGATGAGTCTGCACTGTGGGGGAGGCGCTGCCTTGTACACAGGATGTTTAGCAGCATCCCTGGGCTCCACCCACTGGGTATGTAGTGACCTCCACTCCCAGTAGTGAAAACCAGAAAGCTGTCTCCAGACATTGCTAAATGTCCCCTGGGAGGTATAGTCTTCCCACCCCAGTTGAGACCACTGGAGTAGGCAGTGACAGATGACCTCTTAAAAGGGGGACTGAAGTAAAATGAACCTGACTTAGAGCCCATTACAGCATCCAAGGAAAGGCACCCCCGTCTCATGGCTGAGGCGGGGGGACAAGCGGAACAGAGGATGGCACAGCTGACCTGGCACTTGAGCCATATCAGTGGCCTGTACCAGCCAATGCACCTTCAGTTCTGGCTGCAGAAGTCAACGGTGACGCAGTGTTGCTTCCCTCCCAGGCCCAGGTATGGCCCTAAACATTACTGAACGTGAGCTCCCTCGCTTTGCTCCCCATCAGCCCTCAGGGCATTCAGCATCTCCCTCTTCTGCACCACGTTCCTTCCTGTGCCAGTTGGAGGGGACGGATCTGATACTGCGTCGCCAGCAGGCCTTGGGGACACCAGCTGCTGGTGATGGGTCCACCAAGAACTGCTCCTTCATTCTCTCGTCATGTGCCAGCCCCAGCCAGGTGATGAGTAATAAAGCAGGTGGGACCAGGGGTACCCTAGAGAGGCCAACCTTACGTCTTAGGTTTTCAGGACAAAATCACTACACAAAGGCTCTTACTGCGTTCCCAGAGCGAGCAGAAATCTATTCAATCCTGAAACCCTTCATCATTTCTCAAATCCAGAATGGCTGAGCAGAAATGAAAACCAGGACGCACAGCTTTACTAACAGACCGTGTTCTGAAAACAGCTGCCTCTCAATCAGCTGTTTGGGAAACACAACACAATTCTGGCCGCTGCTTCAGAAACGGGGCACTAAAGAACGACAGTACCGATTTTCCTTTACAAAGTACATCCAGATCCATTGACGCCTTCGGCCTATGAAACAGCTCTGTGAGATGTTTGGGAGGTGCCCAGGTCGCTCCCCTGATCAGAAGGAGGAGCTACAGTTCACAAGGAGGAAATGAGAAGAGGTCCATAAAACACCGTCTAGCCCGTGATATTCTTCATGGGGAAATGCCCCAGTCATATAAACAATGATTTTGTTGAAAAATATTCCCAGTTCCAAGGGTACAACCATATACTCCTGGGCCGGTGGCTCAGCAGCTGGCTCCCTGCTTCCCTCGCATGATGCGACTTCATATTACCTGGAACTTAATCCAAGTCACTGATAGAAGCAGAGAACAAGAGAGGGCTCGGGGCCCAGCTGGTGGCCCTCTGCTGACCGCCCCTATCATGCATCCACCTGGCCAGACCATGCATCAGCCTCTCGTTGCCCTGCACCCTCCACCCACTCCACCCCCAACCCCAGGTCAAAGCTACTGATGGAGGCTCAGGAGGCCCAGAGCATGAGCTCCAGGAAAGTGGAGGGTGAAGGCGAGGTCAGGGGAAGAGCAGGAGGAGCTGGGGAGGTGCTGGGAGGAGCAGGAGGTCCCCAGAAAGGATGGGGTGAAGGCACCCCCAGCTAAGAGTTGCCCTCACCTGGCCTCTACTGCTGTCTCACTACCACTAGAACAAACACCTGGGAAGAGGTGAGCAGAGGGCGGTCTCACAAGGCACTGGGTGCAGAAACGGAGAAAGAGGGAGGAGGGGCACAGTGCCTGGTGGCAGAGCAGGAAGGAAGGGGAGGGGCAGGCCATGGACTAACTGTGAAAGGCCACTAGGAGAGCTGGATCTAGGCACACTGCATTCAGTCTGTTTGCTTAAAGCTGACCCAGTGCAGCTCCTCACCAGTGCCCCTCAGACTTCACCAGGAACAACAGACCTGCTGGCTGGTAATGTGGACTCCTGGCCACCATTCCAGACCCACCCCGGGAGCTCAACTCCTGGCTCAGGGCCGCCTGATCGAGGTGGTCTGAGGACTGCCCTTTAGAAAAGCCAGCCTAAACCCCGCCCTCCCGGAGGCCCCACGTCCTGGGACACCACCTCTGCCCCTGCCTCCTGTTTGTGGGGCAGCTGTGGCGGCTGATCTGCAGAGGCGCGAGGCGCAGCTCAGTTTTATTCCAGGAACGAGCCCCTCCCATGTGTTGTGGTTTCTGGCTGATTACACCTCGGTAAGCCGCCCCCAACCTTGCAGTGGTCGCTGAGAACATTCTGGCACGGATCCCCGGGCTGAACGTCTCCTTTGGAAACACATTCACGGGGAGAAATGTGTCCTCAATCTGAGATGCGAAAGGAGCCAAAACCACATGGCACCAAGTCAGAGGACTGAGGCAAATGACCCAGCAGGGAAGTCACACTGGGGTCCAAGGCCAAGGGCCACCATCCTGGCAGGACTTGAGCAGTCCCTTGAGCTTAAAGGAGGAAAAACTCCAATTCTGTCCCCAGCAAGGGTCAGAACTCACTCGAACAGGTGTATTTTCTTCAACACGATGCCCCTCTGTCACTCAGCCTATTCTGGTTTCTGACAGCGGGCACTTACCTCTCCCCAGTAGGTGCCCTTCTCCTCCCGCCCCTGCAGGAGGTCGGCAGGGACTCACCTTGCCAGTGATGCTTGTAGTCGCACATGCGGGACAGGGCGATCATCATGGCGCAGTACAGCGGCAAGATGGCGGCACACAGCCTCCAGCTCTTCCCCCGCCCGCTCTCAGTGAAGCAGTGCAGCTTGCCAGCCAAGTAGAATGTCGTGAAGCCGAGGCCAGAAAAGGCAACTGCCAAAGAGAAACAGCAGGTGTTACTCTGGCAGGTGGTGAGCAGCAGGGACGCGGAGCATCCCCGGCATCCTGTCTGCCACCGTGCACACCTCCAGGCACAGGACCTGGCACTGGCACCAGGCACCGTCTCAGCAATCTGTGCTCCTGCTAGAACCACCCTGGTGTGAAACTTTCAACCGTGAGAATGACCTTCCAGGTTTCAGGCGATCAAAATCCATTCTATTTCATTCATTCGTTCACGCATTGAATGATAATGGGTATCTGTCATGTAGACAGGCACTAGTCCATATTCAGTGTGGGGAATAAAAAGAGACATCAGATGCTTGTGTCTGGTCTCAAGGCGCTCACAGGTTGAAGGGCATGGCCATGCAAATAGACAATCTTAACATAACGCGTTGAGTTCTATGAGGAAAGAAGTATACACAGAACAAAAGACTGAGATGGTGACTTAGACTGAAGGGCAGGGGAAGGATGGGGTTTTTGGCTTGGTGGCATTCACTAAGATGGGACGAGAAAATGCTATGGAGGACTGAGTTTGACAGAGAAGCCAGTAATGTCGAATTCCTTGTTTGCACTCTTAGAAATCGTGGTTATTGATTTTTACTATTCAAAGATAACTTTTGGCTGGGCTAAATCCATCATCCAAAGTGTGGAGTTGGTGCAGCATACATAAACCCCAAGCTTTTCATCCAACCTCGTTTAAAACACAGAAGTCAGTGAGATCGCAAGTGGGTCTTCCCTGGGCTCAGAACTACAGTCCTCACCCCCGGCTACACATGGGGTCACTTTTAAAGCCTGGAAGCTTTAAAAAAATACCTCTAGCCAGAGCCCATTGCTAGACATTCTGTTTGTTCTGCTCTATTGGTCTGGAGTGGGCCCTGGTATGTGTGCACATGTGTGCATGTAAATGTGTGTGTGTGTGTGCATATGTGTGTACAAACTCTAATGGCATCCTGGATTGAGCTTTGATACTTTTGTTGAAAGCAGGTGCTATAGCTCCCTCCTTCTCTGGACACTGGCCAATCAAAACTTTCCTCTCGCTGAGACAAAGACTGCTGAGGGGCGGAGCTCCTAGGTATCCAGCTCACACAGCACTTGGTAGAATAGGTTCTGAAAGGGGGTCCCCAGGTATGAACACAAGTTTATAACAAGTATCAGCAACCGAATTAAGGCAACAGAGAGGTGTTTTTTCTTTTTAAAACAATATTAAACCAGGTTTATCCCAAGAATAAAAATAAAGCACTTAAATATTTTTAAATAATAATTAGCACTCAAATAAACAGCACAGCAGTGCCAACATATATTGAATATTCTGTTTAAACTCAAAAAACTTGTATGTACAACCCATGGACATGAACTAAGAGGGGACTGCTGGAGGGTTGGGGGGCAGGGTGGAAGGGTGGTGAAGGGGAGGAAATTGGGAAAACTGTAATAGCATAATCAATAAAAATACTTTAAAAAAATAAATAAGTGTGCCAAAAAATAAAAAATAATAAAGTAAGAATATGCATTGCCCAGGCCATTTGCTTTGATGAAGGCTATTGAATGATATTTGCAAAGTGGCCCCACTGGGCCAACATCCTAACCAGCACTTCAGGTTCTTAATTTCCTGTCCTCACCCACTTTCCTGTGTCCCTGCCACTCACTGACACTCTCCCTTGAAGCACCGGAGTCGGGTGGGTGCAGGCTGAGCAGTTGGCTTTGGTGGGTACTGGCCGCACCCTAAGCTCTCATGGGAAGAGAAATGGACGCCATTCCAATCAGACAGCTCAGCAAGTCTATCCACCTGATTACGCAAATGTGGGGGACAGAAAGCAACTGCCCTGGAGCTCTCCAGGGTCAGGGATGAGACTCCCCAAGATTCAGAGGAGAGGCAGCCCTGGGTGTTGCCAAACTGGCACTTCTTTGAAAAAGAAACAGAAAAAAAAAAAACCATGAGTGACGGGTGGACATGGAGCAGAAATCTGTGTCTGTGTCCACAAGAACAACAGCTGTGGAGGCTTTCAGGTAATGAGTGCATCAGCCAATACCGCCTGAGCCTCCAGGCACATGCGGGACATGGACAAGGAAGAAGCTGCTGGAAACCTCTGGGGTCAAGACCTGGGGCAGGTGGTTTGAGGCCAGACCCTCGATCACTTCCTTGACCACCAGGAACTGGAATTTAACCAGCGTGGCAGCAGAGGGTGTGGCTCATTCTTTGCTGAGCAGGTAAAGTGCATTCCCACCCACACAGCAGGGCCCATACTGCAGGCCTCCAGAATGCAGAAGCATCTGCTTCTGTGAAAACGAAGTGGGATTCAAAGGCATTTCTGAAAGCCAAGTTCAGCAGCCTAGACTCTGAGGGCTTCGGGCAGCCGCTGGTCTTCTCCAGCACATTCAACGGGGCCTTGGGGCCGTACTTTTAAAGCAGCTCTATGTGCCCGCATTTTTCTAGGTGACATGATAGGCCCCAATTTCATGAAAAACCTATGCTACTCTCTTTCTCACTGACACTTCTATAGTTACTGAGCCAGCATAATGCCCTTTGGCAAAGGGCTTCGAAGGCACTTCTTTCCAGCCTGGGCTGTACGCTGAGTAGCACGGAAGTGTGTTGTTCCTGCTTTTCTAAATACTAACTGAAGAAGAATTAGGCTTGACCAAACTCTGCTGAATTCAGAGGATCCCAGTTTTTCTGCCACCTCCTCTCAGAGACAAGGGCAAGAAATGCTCTCCAACTCTAGCCAAACACCACTGTGTTCTCTTCTCAAAGAAACATGCACTTGAGCCTTGGCCGGTATAGCTCAGTGGATTGAGCACGGGCTGCAAACCAAAGGGCCGCTGGTTCAATTCCCAGTCAGGGCACATGCCTGGGTTTTGGGCCAGGTCTCCAGTAGGGGGCATGTGAGAGACAACCACGCACTGATATTTCTCTCTCTTTCTCCTTCTCTTCCCCTCTCTCTCAAAATAAATAAATGTTAAAAAAAAAAAAAGAAACATGCACTTGAGACACCGAAGGGCTGTAAAGCCTGGCATGCTGGTGGGGAACAAGAGAGGTGATCAGTTCACCCACGCGGCTGGCTTTCCCTTAGCCACAGCCCTTGCTTGTTCCCCCAGGATCAGAACAGAACTCTGCATTCCCAGACGTCGGCAGGGCACTGAACATCTCAGAAGATGAGGGTTATAAAATAGGGTAAATGCATTCACAGCTCGTTAACATTAATGACAAAAATATAATTAGAAGACACTCAAGTCAGGGGTGAGAGGATGCAGACCATCCCCCAGCCCCGAGGACTCAGAACTTATTGATCTGCTCTCCAGAGTTTGAAACACACGGAGAGAAATCATACATGCACCCAAGGCGATCATGCTTTTGGCTTGGAGCAGGTTTTCTTGGCTGGAAGCAGCTGACTATAAATATTTATGTGTTGATCTGGCTGTAAAGAGCAAAGATGCTCGAGGAGTCTCTAAACTGGAAGCAGATGAAAGCGGATGGCTTCCCCACCCTGTTTCCCACCCTTGGAGCGCTCACCCGGCTGTTGTCTATGAGGGAACAGAAGCAGAGCATCACAATATGAGTTGCTGGCCCAGCAAGTGACGCAGGTGCCCTGGTCACGCTGAGAGGGAATCACTGACTCTTCTCTCTGGCTACACAGATGAATTGCCAAAGGGTTATAACACTTCCCTCGCAAAGAAAGGTCTATTCACTGAACAGGCTCAGGTACAACAATGTGGTTTGCCTTTCCTCCCCATTGGACTTTTAATTTTATTTATTGGTTGATTGATTTTTAAAGAGAGTAGAAGAGAAAGGGATAGAGAGAGGGGGAGAGAGAGAGAAGGAGGGAAGGAGGAGCATCTATGTGTTGTTCTACCTGTCCACGCATCCGTTGGTTGCTTCCTGTAGGTGCTCTGACTGAGAATCAAACCCATGACCTTGGCTATCAGGACGAGGCTCTAACCAGCTAAGCGACCTGGCCAGGGCCCCCATTTGACTTTTAAACTAAGTGGAAGGCCTTTGGACCCAAGGACTGCAAGAAAAAAAAGCTTCAAAAACAAATAGGATAATAATCAGGGGATAGACACTACTTTTGTGCTACATTTTTCACTTTGGCTAATTATAATATATTGTCCCAAATGGATCATACCTGGCACTGAAAATGGAATTATGCCCTGATACGGTAATCTCTACAGTTTTTTTTCATTTTATGACATTCAAAGAGTTGATACTGTCTCGTCCCAGAGGGAGGTGGGCATACCAGGTGGTTGAACCCATCTTGTGTTGAAGGGCGTTGGGAGAAGGATGTTGGGGCATCTCCGTAAGACCACTCAAGTCAAGGCCATGGGGACAAGTGTGTGTGGTCAATGCCTACAGACCCCTTCCAAGCAGCAGCTTGCTATTGGGAACCAGGGATCTGGGTTCTCATCTCGGCTTTGTCATCAGCTAGACCCATGATCTTCGGCAAGTCACTCCCCTCTTGGAGCTTCAGTTTGCTTTGTAAAATCAATTTGCTCCATGAAGTGGGGTCTCGTGGAGTCACGAGGGGCCACCATGTCACATCACGGGCTGAGCAGATGGTGAACGTGAGCCAAGTCGTTGGATGTTAGAGTCCATGTTTTTGCAACAGAAAACCCTCTCCGTCTAGTTTCTATTCCTACACCATTGCTAGACACTCAGATCCAAGATTTACTTCACTTACTGAAAAACCAATGGTTCATTTGTGATAACAAATGGCAACTCATACGCAGCCTCCCTGTGGGGAGACAGCTGGGAGTGGTGGGGACTGGGGTAAACGGGGGACACTGACCTGCCTGAAGGTGCAGCCCTGCCTCCGCGCCAGCTGGTGTCTGCCGTGGGGAAACGTGGGCTCTGTGTCCCCCACAGTTTTGATCTTCTGACAGAAGGGGGAAATCCCGACATGTATGGGAAATGTTTCCATTTTTGAACACTAACAACTAAGCAAAACCTCACACGGGTTGACCTCACAGCGGGTGACCAAATGAAACTCACCCGCTGGCCAACAGGGCTCGGTCTGCAGGCTGCCAACGTGAGAGCTCCCTCACGTCCCGCCTGCTGGCGCTGACCAGTGGTCTGCTGTTTCAACGACCCTCTAAGCCTGAGCTAAAAATGACACGCCAATTTGTCCCTACTCTCCAGAGCAAAGGAGCACTTGTGGATAAGTTTGGCGTGACTGTTTTCAGACCAATAGAAGCAACAATTTAAGTCTATTATTATTTGGGGGCTAAACGATCCGTTTGGCAGGAGGGAGTGTCTGTGCTGTTGAAGAGCGTGGAGTGCTGAGACAAGCCGGGCACACGGTGGCACTCCATCTGCCACGCACACTAGTGTGAGGTCAGCTCACCCCACAGGGCCTCGGTTTCCTGATCTGTACAACACAGTTAGCCGCACTCAACTCACGGAGTTATCTTGGGGGTCGGTTCGTGAGGAACTGTGAAACACTAGCATGGTGCGTGACCACTCTCCCAACGCTGCTGGCTGCAGCAGCCGCATTGTGCACAGCCTCAGTTCCGGAACGTTCCGTTCTGAAAGAGAAGCCTTCCCAATCCGCAGCTCTTTAGTTACATAACTGCGTGCTTTGGGAGAATCCTAGAGCCAGGTTCTCCAGCTCTTACCATTCTGCAGCCCCCGGGGCTCTCAGCAGATGCACAGTGATCCTAGCTGCGCAGTAAACAAGCTGGAAACCTGGGTGGGATCATCACTGCAGAGGGCTTTCCCTCCCGCTCTGCAGAAGGCGTGGAGCCCTGAGAGGAGAGGGTGGGAGCGCCAGGAGGCCGTTCCTGTGCTGAGTGACCCACACACGGCCTTTGTCCTAGGGTTCTTCAGAAACAAACTACATCGTGTCGGAACCTATTTCATGTCCCCGTGGCCCTAAACCCCTTCATATGACCAGTCTCTCGTGGATAGGAAGATCAGTTTCATAGTTTCTCAATTCATCATTTAGCCTAGCTAAGATGCCTGCTCTGTTTTCTCTTTTCTGACAAGCTCTATTACTAATATTCTATGATATTAAGAGATTTCACTTTCAAAACAAAGATGGCCACACGTCTTAGAGAGAAAGCAGGTCTACGGGTGTCTACAGGCTACACCATTCACAGAGCTCAGGGAAAGACAATAGCTTATTCCTTAGGAAACTATCCACAGCAGGCCACTAACATCTAATGTAGCTACCCAACCAGCATTACGATTTCAAGAAAAAAATCTGATGAAAATTACAGAATAGATTCAGTACGCACAGCAACTTTTCAAAAAATCTCTCCTCTCTAATCCATTAACGATGAGATCGCTTTGCTCTGATGTGGGGAACAAAAAGTCTACCTTTGTTGAATTGAAGAGCATGCTCAAAATCCTTGAGATCTTCTGAATTTCACACCAGTAATTCCTTTAAAATGTCTTTAAAGACAACAGTTCATTGCCATTATTGATTGCGATAATTCAACAACCTTAAAAAAATCCGTTAATGCAACTAGATAATTTAGGGGAAGTGACTTGGGTCCTGATATACCCTAGTCAGTGTCCATGAAGAATTCCTTCTCTGTGTACATGTCCAGCTAGACAGTCGGTCCCAGAGGACGGGAAACACCGGGGGGGCAGGACTTGCCTGCTTGCATTCGTAGAGTCTTACATACACACTGATAAGCACTTAGGAGGCCCCAGGTCAGTGACAGAAGAAGGTGGCCCAGTGTTAGGTGACTGCCATCCTTTCCTTCTCCCATTTTCTCAACACCTGTTTATCGACAGCAGCTCTAAGCCAGGGACTTTGCCAGACCCCATTCCTGCCCTGGCCGAGTTTCATCTGGGAGAGGAAAACTGGAGTAGCTAGGGAACTTCCACGGCGGACAGGAGACTGGAGACTGGAGGACAGACCGAGGAAAGGGTGTGCGAGACAACCCCAGTCGTCCAGAACCCAGGGGGTAGGTTCATTCAGCCCTGCACGAGAGCTGCCTGTGGTCCCAGGCATGGTCAGAGTGTCCGTCAGCTCGGGTAGCATCACCTACCCTAGAACCATCAGCCTTCAGATTTAACGAGAATAGCCATCTGAGGACAAAGAAGACCGAGTGGATCCTACGCACCTAGGGGAAGGCATGCTGAGTCAGCGCCACTTGCCCGTCTGGTCCAGAGGGAAGGAGGGAGCCATCTCGGCCCACCGAAGGAGGCCAAGTAGCCAAGCAGACCCGATGGATAGGACCCCAGAGATGTGAAATGCACTGAGCCTCTACTGCGGGTTGGAGGTGGAGGGAGAGTCTACGCGCATGCCCCTGCAGCACAGGCGAGCAGACCGAGGTGCGTGTCCTGACCCGGCCACCTCCTGTCTGTGTCACCTAGGGCAAGGTGCTTAACTTCTGAAGCTCGGGCTCGCTGCCTGTGACACTGACAGGCAACTGCTGTGCAACAGAGTGACTGGGAGAACCAATGGCAGTCCGAGACGCGCTGGACAAAGTGCTTGGCACAGGTCAGGCCCGCGGTGAAAGTCTCTGTCCCCCTCCCTGCTTTCTCCACTGATGCCCCTGCTCAAACCACGCCGCCTCCCGCAGGTGGATCGGAGAACGTGCACGAGGAAACGCAGCGAGCACACACAGGGATGAGGGTGGAGCTCCGCAGCACCGGGACGGATCCCTGAGCGAGAAGGTGTCTGCATCTGTTGCCATTATCGGACCCCCTTCCAGAGCAGTGCCAGGCACATCACCGGTGCTCAGCACAAGTGAATGAACAAATCGACAAATCGAAGGAGCAGCAGGACCCTAAGAAACCTGGACCAGGCGATGAGCGCTCTCGGGGCTTGGAGGACACACAGTGAGCAGCACCCCTCCCCTGCTCGCTCACTCTCGCTCCTCCAGGCTCAGTTTCCACATCAGTCCCCTCCCCGGCCTGGCCGCAGGCGGGACAGGCTCTTACTGCACTTTGTGCCTGTCCTCCGCGGCGCTGAACACGACTCCTGTTATTTGTGTGGCTCCTGCGCATCCACCTCCCTTGTACGGGAGTCTGAGCTCCATGAGACCAGGGGCTGTCGGCTCGTCCATACCACAGCCCGCCCCAATGTGCGCTCTCTCTCTCTCTCTCTCTGTCTCTCGCTCTGTAACGCACTCTCTCCACCCTCCCCTCTCTCTTACACACACACACACTTCCCAGAACAACACCGTGACATAGGTCCTGGACCCATGTTATGGATGAGAAATAGAGGCTCCGATAGCTCAAATTATTTACTGAAGGTTAATGCAGCCCTTAAAAAAACTGTGAATTACTTCTAAATAAAGCAAAAAAATCAGATTTCCTTGGCATAAGTGCAGTTATAACGCTGCTAATTGCCTGTCTGTTTCATACCCCTGCAGGTGTGTGCCCGTCAGAGTCCCTGCCGAATCCCTGGGACCCAGCACTGCCCAGTGAAGGAAGTCACCGATACGTGGGCACTGAGCGAGTGGAAGTATCACTGGACTCGCCTGTACCCGGCCCCAGGCCGAGGTCCTTGGAGACAGAAAGACCTATGTGGCCACGAGAGCTCGTGCCCTTCATCCCCTGTTTTGGGCAGGGCGAGACTCGGGCTGCCTGAGCCAGGCGAGGTCTCCATCTCAAGATGAAAATGACTGTACAGTCTTGTTTGAGAATGAGCCATGGGGACAAGGAAAAGGAACCAAAAAGCTCATAATTGGGCTGAAAGCAAATGCCAGAGGCAAGAAATGCAAACAGAAAAAAGCAGAGTAGAAATTCCTGTGCGAAGCCAGCGAGCATCTTCAAAGAGGATTTTGTTCTGAAAAAATAATAAAGTAAAAACAGCCCTTCGGGCAGGATGCACAGAATGTGCTGAGGAGGTGAGAGGGACAGGGAAGAAGGTGGCTGTGGGGGAACGAAGGAGGCAGTCCTTCTGTCCACCCCTGCGGCACCCATCCTGAGGGCGGGTGAGGCATGCAGAGGGGGAGTAAGGACTTTTAAGTGACAGAAGCCGCTCTGCCCCGCAGGCACCCCACACTGCTCCATAGCAATTCTTATTAGAAGTCACAAATTCTTCTCCTCACCCTAGCGAGAGCTGCGGACTCTCACCAAGAACGGGAAGCGGTTTAAATCCCCAGGACGACCTTCGCTGCTTCCTGTCTTGATTATACGCCACAGTGGTCTGAAACGTAAAAACCAGAACAAGCCTTCCAAAGGGAGAGATTACCTCGTTCCATATTACCATTAGGGGAGCTGATGAAAGCCAGAGCAGGATTAGATAAAGATAACATCCTTATGACAAATAATTGCGTTTTACATCCAAAGGCCTTACCAGAACACAAATTTGATGGCAAGATACGAATGGCAGAGCCCACGTCCGAGAAACCAGTAAAAAGACAGGAGCCATTTATCGGCACCGTGGGTTGGTCGGATTAGCCTCCCCTTGGGGTGCGGGGACCAAGGAGGTGAAGCCTGAGCTTCAGGCTGCCGCCCAGCCAGCCTCTCGGGAAGCGGCGTCACTGCGCAGGTGCAGGTGGGAACAGACACATGGGCTTCACATTTCTGCCCTGAGCCAGGTGAGGCCACTCATTGTTTTAGTTACCAAAAAGGACTGCAACACCCCGACGGGCGTGGCTCAGTTGGCTGAGTGTCATCCCACAAAGCAAAAGGTTACCAGTTCGATTCCCGGTCAGGGCATTTGCCTGGGTTGCAGGTTCAGTCCCCAGTGGGGGTGCATGCAATTGAGGCAAACAATGGATGTTTCTCTCTCACATCGATATTTCTTCCCTCTCTTTCTTCCTTCCTTCCCCTCTTTCCAAAATTAAATTAAATCTAAAAGAAATATTGCAGCACAACTAGTCACAGGACTGAAGCCCCAAGTGACTGGGCAGCTGACGAGAGAGCTTCCCAACCAAGCTATCCCCAGCTCCCCTGACAACAAGCCCCCATCACCAGAGACCATCGCTGCCCCTCTCACTCACACCCCCAAGGAAACGGATAGCAACCAGGACAGAGCCTCACTCATCCCACCTGCACCAAGTCTCCCTGTTACGTACACAGTCCAAATTCAATGCAAGATTTTTTTGTACATATTAAGAGTTGTGGATTTTCCCTCAGTTAGGAGGGCCATTTAAACGGGGGAAAGTAAACATGGCATTTTCACCTCCTGTGACCTTGGCAGACACTGCTAATTGATCAAGGGACTTTCTATCAAGAAAGTCAGTCTTGGGCTCAGAATCTTCTTAAAGACAGTGTCCGTGCAGCGACTCACCCCACACACCTGCTGGCTTCTCTTACATCATTTCACACAAGACAGCACAAACAGAACCCCCCCAGGTGGAAGACAGGGGTCCCAGATCAGGGGGTGTCCCCGCCAGGGGTCTCATCTATCTGCCAAGTAGGGACAATGTCTGTCTCATCCAACTCCCACAAAACGCGATCTTTGTAAAGGCAGCTTGTAAACAGATACTCGGCATACAAATGAAAGGTGTTGGTAGGAAAGCTGAGGAAATGGACATCTGGAAATACTGAACGCTGAAGCTGGTCTTGAACCGAGATCCATCGGCCTCAAAGCCCAAGTCGATCCTCTTTTCCAGTCCAGAGATACCAAACCAGTACCAAACCCAGGATTTTATATCCAGCTGTGTGGCAGCCTATGTATCCCGACTGAAGTAATTAAATGCTGGGAAAAATATAAAAACAAGCAAACAATCCTTTAAACACATCGCTGAGTTGACACAAAGAGAAGAATTCACGAAAGTGGAGTCTCCCGGAGTGAAGAGAAAGCAGGCGTCTTGGGCACCAGGAAACTGCAAAGCCAGGTTGTGCCCTGAGTGCGTCGGTGGAAACCTGCTGACCTTGAACTTCTGCTCTGATGTGTCTCCACGAGGCCAAGAGGTGAAGACACTAAGTCTCAGCCGTGTCCAAAGTGGAAAACGTGATGGGAGACCCTGAAAAGCCTTAGATTCTACAGTCTTGAGAGGAAGTAGGAGCCCTGACTGGTGTGACTCAGTTGGAGCATCGTCCCAGAAACTGACAGGCTGAGGGTTCAATTCCCAGTCAGAGCACATGCCTGGGTTGCAGGTTTGGTCCCTGGTCAGGGTGCATAGGAGAGGCAACTGGTCGATTTCTCTCTCACAGTGATAATCCTCTCCCTCTCTTTCTCCCTCCCTTCCCCTCTGTCTAAAAATAAATAAATAAAATCTTTTTTAAAAAAAGAATAAGTAGGAAAGGAAGCCTGCTCTTTTGAAGGCAAGAGCAGGGGAACTTCCTGTGTCCACCTTCGAGCTGTGCGGAGAGATTCCACAACTATGAAACAACTCTCACAGGCTTTTGCTGTCCAATTAACGCTTTTCCTGTGGCTCCCAAAATCCTTAAGAGCAGAGTTAATTTGGGGGTGGCCCTGGAGTGGACAGTGCTCCCCAGATAACTGGCAGAATCCTTTCTGGAGGATTCCAACTTCAACCCAGACATCAGAATATTCCCTGAAATACAGTTCTAGGAGAAAGTAAAACGTCCAGAGTAAGAAAAGTCTAACACAAAAGGTTTTGGGGCACACATAGGAAAATCTGATTTAGAACCACTTTAGATATTATAAGGCACAGAATATGAAATCATTACTTGTAATAGGTTTAAGGAAACCATAGGAAAGCATAAAAAGAAAGATAAATAACAAGCATTATAAAAATATATAAAATATATATAAAAAAGGAGACATTTTAAAAGACCAAAGTAGAATTGGTATAAATAGAGGAATTGAACTTAAAAACTCAATAGATAGATTAAATAGTACACGAGCCAAAATTTAATAGAGAATTAGGATTGAACATGACTGACAGATCAATGGATAAAGTACATAAGATAGATGGATAGGTAGATATAGATAAATAAATGTGAACATTTTGAAGGAGAGGTTAAGTGACATGGGTAATATGGAGACAAAGTCTAGCAAACATCTAACTGGAGTTCTAAAATTAAAGGAGAAAGTAACAGAAAAATGGGGAAGCAGCAAGATTCAATCAGATGATGGCCGAGGGTATCTCGGAATGCTGGAGGACACGCCCGAGACTCAGAAAGCTCGTCGATGAGTCTCATGCAGGACATGTCACAGGAAACCCACACTGAGACACTTAACAGTGACACTGTATGGCACAAAAGAAAGAGCAAGATATGAACAGCATCCAGAAAGGAAGAACAGGCTACCGGCGAAGGAGCAGCAATAAGATTTACAACTGACTTCCAAAACACCACCCCCGATGCTAAAACACAGCAATATAATAGCTTCAGAGTTCAGAGAGACAGGACCTGTCATATTAGAATTCCAAATATAATAAAGCCATCTTCCAAGACTGAGGTCAACTGAAGAACATTTAGCAAAATCTAAACCAGAAAACAATTACCACAAAAGCACATTCAGGCAGAAGGTTGGGGGGGGCAGCAGCTGGGGTGGAGAAGGGGCCATAAGCAAGGGGCCTGCGTGAGTGCGTGGGTCACTGCCCACAGGTTGACGGTTGTAGTAGGGGGAAGAGGAAGAATCAAGAATCGGGCTGAAATGAAGACACTAAACAAAAGTAAACTTACCAGACACGTTTTTATCAGAGTGACTGTATTTAATGGCTTTATACCGCTCAGAACAAGAAAAGATACTAACTTCATGTCCCACAATTTGAACATTTACACACACCCAACCCAGCGGAATACGCACTCGGGTTAACGCTGGCGACCTCTGGGCAGCAGGAACGTAAAATTCTTTCTGTATATTTACTTCTCCGTGTATCCTGACTTTCTACAGTGCGCATCTACTGCTTCTGTCATCATGGAACAATTATTAGAATAAATACATGAAAGAATGAATACACAGGTGGTGGGAGGCAACCACGAATAAAGATAATAAAAGGACAAGCACAGAGAGGAAGGAAATGCTTTTCGGCATGTATAACCAGCAAAGAACTAATAGCCGGGATTTCTTTTTAAGCCCTGTAAGTCAATGAGATGAAAGCAGACTGAGAAACAGGCAAAGAGACGAACAGTAGTGTCACCCAAAGAGAGAATCTAAATTCCGTTACGTGGATGGGACGAAGGCCCAGCTCATTTGTCATCAGGAAGAGTCACATCACAACCACCAGGGGCCACCGGCAGGCCCCGAGTCTGGCAAAAACTAAGTCCCTGCAAGGCCCAGGGGTGGCACAGCTGGGGGCCACGGGGACCCTCATGACCCTCACGGGGACCCACTGGCTGCTGACAGTGTCTAAACTGCTTGGCCTTATTTCTTAGAGACGAAGATAAGCAAAGGCCCCAGGCATCTCACTGCCAGGAACACGTCTGAGAATTATTTTTGCAGTGTTCATAATCGGTCCAAAGTATCACAGATGGACCAGACCCAACATCTGCAAACAAGTATTCGATGACTTACAAAATGCGTGGTACAGTCACGCCTGAGGGCACCGCACAGTAATGACAATGAGTGCACTCCTGCGACACTCGTCAATAAATAGGGAATCTCAACAGCAACGGTGAACAAAAGTAGAAAGTTATATGACGTTCAAAACCAGGCCAAACTAAGCAATATGTTGTTTAGGAATATGTACGTGTATGTGTATATAAGACTTCCTGGAAACACAAAGAAGTTATTTTTAAAAGTTTAAGCTAATGGGAGACAGAACAATAAGACGCCTGGGGAGTTACAGTGAATTTCCAAGGGTTTAGTTAAGTTCTGTTTCTTTATCCAAGTGGTAGGTACATGAGGGTGTTTTCTAGCGTTATTTAATATTTATTGTTATTATTTAAAATAACATTATGTAAGCCATACTGATATGTTTTAGACATGATTTTGTACATTTCTTTTCACTCTTAACTAATTCGCTCTGTAAAGCAACAGCAGGGTGCTGAGAAGATGATACGGCCCAGGAGCAAATGCGGAATTACAGCCCGTCACCAAACCGTCCGCACTGTAACAGGGACTATCCATTTGGGCATCCAGCAATTCGGACTGCTCAGAAAAGGAGCCACCAGTTCAAGTCCCCCGACCCTGTTCTCCTTCCATCGCAAAAGCACGACATGAAAAGCTCCATCATCACAGGGCTACGCACACTGAGGCTAAGTGCCCCGGCTCGAGCAAGGCTGATGAGCACCAAGGACTGACTGCGTTTGGTTTCAGGACATCCTAACTATCATCATTATGGAGCCTTTGAATCGTATTTTTTATGATGCCAGTGATCTGTTTAACCAGGAAAATAGAAGCGATGCTCCTTGAGAAAAACAACAACAAAGGAAGCCTGCGGAACATCACCTCATTATTCAAGCGCAATGAACTCCAACTAATACTTAATTACAAGAGGCGTTTGGAGGCTCCGGGTAGAAGGAAACCTGGCATTCTCCAGAGGCACCTGATTGATTTCTCAGATTACAAAATTCGAGCCGCCGAGGATTCTGAAAGCACTGATTTAGCAGGAGAGAGATGAGGGAGCTCTCGAGGCTTACAATAGGAATAAATACAGAACAAATGAAACAGGCCTGGCTGCCTGTTACAGATCTCAGGCACCAGGATGTATTTCAAGCTTCGCTGCTGTGTTAGTTTCTAATGTAGCTATTTCTTATGGGTGAAAAGACCGACCTCATTCCTTTTTCTCCTAGTCACTGCAACACAGGCCCGTGACTCTGTGCCACATGTAGGGTATTCTGCGGGATTTGCTCGGGCTCAGAAATACGCTCAGCCAAGGACTTGGATGATTTACTTTCTTTGAAAATTATTAGCAATGAAACAGGCCCCACAAACATGAACACGCCCTTGTTACAATGTTTCCAATCAGCAAGTGGATGTTTCTTCACTAACATCTTAACAGTTTAAACGTAAGACAGATGTTTGTACAAAGTAGCGTGTAAGTAAGTGCCTGCGCTGGAATCCCAGCTTCACTACTCACAAGCTGCGTGACCTCAGGCAAGACACTTAACCCTGTGGGTCTCACCTATAAAATGGGATTAATAAGAGTATCTACTCCTAGTGGTTTCCTGAGGATTAACTAAGACGATGCATGTAGACTATGTGGTGTGCACCCAGAAGATAGGAAATGCTTGATAAACGTTAGCTACATATAGTCAGTACAAAGCCTGTATACTTGGTTCAACATACTCCATGGGAGACCGAACTTTCTGTGCCCTTTCTATGACAAGTTTTATACTCACGTCCGCACCATGTGACGTCCTACCCATGGAATCTGAACCCATCTTGCACCCACAAACAGAGGCTTGCCAAAAACAGTGTATCTGTTCCGCTCCACTGGATCCCAACATGAGAAAGAGGACAATCCACCCAGGACACTAAGACTCCATCCCCATGTGATCGAAAATTACTTCCAGGAATTTCTGCAAGTGCAGGGATCACAGGAAAGGTACCAGGAGCCTGGTGCCAGGGAAATACCCTGAACTGTTAAAAAAATTTTCTTTAAAGGCTTAAACAAGAAATCAGAATTCTGGAAATTCAAGACACACTTCTAACATTAGCTTCTGGCCATATTCACAGAATGGAGTGTGTGATCTCCTACCCATTTTTCTAAGGCAGGGAGGGGAAAGGCAGTTAGTCATGCAAGTCACCAGCCTGCAAAAACGATAGATCTGGGGCATAATCACACCTGCAGTTTGGTCTCAAGGTACACAGAGCCAGTCACTCTCCTAGAAAAACTCCCCCTCTGTTGTCTTGACTTCCTGACTACGCCAGACTTCCCTGAGGACACACGCTGTCTTATTCACCTGAGTAACCGCAACACTTCATTCAGTGCTTGGACCCAAGGATACAATCAATAAATGCTTGTTGGGTGAATAAATGAAACCTCAAATAACATGCTCAAGGTCACTGCTAGAAATGAGAGATACTCATAATTAGTTCATTCATTCATTCATTCACTCATTCATTCAAATAAGCTGGCACTTAAGCTAGTCAGACCTCCCCAGTCCCATACCCTTTCTGCCTGGCACAAGGACACTCTTGGTGGGTCTTAACTTTAGTAGGGCATTTGCCGAAGCCATACCTGAGAACTTGAACAGGCTGAGTGAGGAATAGGGGCTGGCTGTTCTGGAGTTTCGGTAGCTGACTGAATAACGGAACTAGAAAAGCACCCAGTGCCAACCTGACCAGGAGCCCTCGGCCTTACGTCTGCCCGCCATCTTCCTGGGTGACTGGGGTGAAAGAGATTGAAAGTGAGGAACCAGATTAGGTCCTCAGGATGCTGACAGAAAGTCGAAGTTCTTTTTACCTACGCAGCTCAACATGCCCTGGGCAAAATGCAAGGAAAATACAAAATGTGATTCAAGCCAGTTGGGGCCAGCCCACCATTTGGGAGCTTCCACATTACTGAAGTTCAAGGACAATCTTTTTCAATCTATCTATGGGAGTAAAAGTTCTTCCATGGAGCCAGGATTTCCCTTCTTATCTCTAGAGGCAAAAATAAGTGCTTTGCTATTTGGGGTCTGCTTATTTTGGTGTTTTGGGTTTGCTTCTCCCTTATTTGTGTATTTCCCATTCCCTTCCGCCCCACTTCCCAAGTTTGACACTCACGTTAACTAGCAGCTTCTCCGAGATTATCAGCATTCCCGAAACTTCCTAAAGGCAGGTTTGGGGCCAGGCAAGGCCTATGCTGCCCAGAGTGGGCAGGCAGAGCCGGCTGTTGTGGATCTAGGGGTGGATGGTGCTGGGGATCCCGAGGGGAATGGCTAAGTCTGGGGCGAAACGCAGGCCACTGCCCGGGGCCTCTCAGACCTGTCTCACCAGTGCCTCCTGATTCTCCTGATGCTCAGGCACAGGTATCAGGAGGCCCCAGGTTCGGGGAGCCAGCTTCCTCTCAGGGACAGGCAATCTCACGGACAGTGACAGTGACTTAAAGTGAATCCACTCAAAACGGGGAGCAACATTTCGTATTAAATAGCGGTAATACGTTTTCACCGAGATTCCAACTGAGAACTTAAACTCATGAAAATAAATTCACTTCATCTTACGTTTAACACAACATGGGTTATAGCTGCACCTCAGCCAATGTTTAGAGTAAAGAATCGATTTGGATCATCTTTGACGTCATTTTGAGAAGTGCACAGCAACACAACACCGTCCCTCGAAAAGACCAAGGGGACGTTTCTATTATTACAGAAAGATGGCAGCATTCTTCAATCCCCCTCGATTGCGTCTCATAGCCCTTTGAAGTTCTCATCAGTCCGGCCCGGAGCAACTCTGCTGGGCTCCTCCTGGGACTCGCTCCCTTTCAGTTAACTGGCCTGTCTGGTCCAGCAGGGACTGGCTTCATGGAATCCTGCATCTTTCTCGAGATGTGCGGTTCATCACCAACTTGCAACGTGTTTGCACCGCACTGTCACATTACAACCCCCAACAGCCGGTGAGAGCCGAGCCAGGATGAGAGGCTCCCGCCCAGGGCTGGAGTAGACGCTTGAGAGCAGGTTAATGTCAGCAGTGATCAACTCGTGGCTATACATTAGCTTCCCCGTGCAATCTGCTAACTGCAAAGGACCACCCAACAATAACTTAGGTGTTAAGAACCCCGATGTCCACACCCTCCTCAAATTCAGTGGAACTCGGCCCATCGTGTATGAAGCAGCAGGAGAGGAGAATTTCAATGGTGGGGTCCCCACTCTGTGCGTGGCAGTTTTCAAAGACTTTTCCTGCATCAGTTCCATCAGCTCCAGTCCTTGTCACCCGGCGAGCAACTTGCAGAGATGTGAAAACCAGCACATAGGACACGCCCCTCCAATCACCAAGCAAACCTACCATTTGGGGGAAATGAGGCTCAGGGGTGAGAGCGGGTTCGTGTTCTGCAACGCCAAACTACATGGATTCAGTCAATTTCTTCCTTTCTTTCTCTCTCTCTCTGTCTCTTTTTTTTTTTAGGGAAAACCAGCTGCAGGAGCAGCCACTTGTCAATTCAGTCCAAATGGTCCATCTGGCCCACCAGCCAGACTGCTTTCCCGGGAATGAGCACGAAAGTATGTGCATTGGGAGCTCCAGAAATGATCAAGTTCTGGACACTTCCTAAAACACTCTTAGATAGAATGTAATGGAAAATGTCAAAACCCTGCAATCAAATCAGGTTCCAGCGTTCTACCCGGGAGAGAGGCGATGATGGATTGCTCGGATTCTGGCTTCGGTATTTCACCCATTAGATAGAGAAGCTGCGATCCTGTTCAACGCTATCTATTATAGGCAGTGAGATACCACAGTTTAGCCATGGTTTCTGGATTAGCATTCAAACTGGGGGATGCGGAAAGCAGCCCACCCTCCCCAATGTGGGTGGGCACCATCCAATCTACCAAGGGCCTGAACGGAACGCAAAGGGGGTGGAAGGGAGAAACTGCCCTCTCTCTGCCTGAGAGCTTGAGCTGGAACTGTGGTCTTCTGCCCTTGGACTAGGCCTCACACCATCAGCACTCCCGGTTCTCAGGCCTTTGAACTTGAACTGGAATGTACCCCACCAGCTCTCCCAGGTCTGCAGTTTGCAGACAGCAGATCACGGAACTTCTCAGCCACCATAATCACATGCATTATTTATTACAGCTCCTTACAATATGTCTCATTATATGCACACCATTGGTTCTGTTTCTCGAGAGAACCCTGACTCCCGCAGAGAAGACTCAGACTGGTTCCAGCCTGGCGCAGAAAATCCCCCGGTGCAAATTCTCAACGAGTGATGAAAGAAATGGCTACGTTGTTGTGAGCGACGCAGATCTCTGCATGCTCACGGCTGGTGCCACAGAAGAGCCTTGGGGCTCCCAGTGCCACCCTGGGTGACAGAACTGAAGAGGAAGATGGCACAGCGGGCATCAGAGGGTCAGGGAAGTTGACCCAGGTCAGCAGTTCATCCCCAGGAGGGATGTAAATGAAAGGATGGAGGACAGGCAAGCCCGAGTCCCACCAGCCTCTGCACTGCACTGCCTCTCCCAGGGCAGCGTGAGGGAACAGGACACCCCTGGGGGACACGGGTCCGGCTGGTCCACCACGGGCACTGGCAGCTGTGAGGGTGCCAGGGCCGCCTGGGCTCCACGTGTCCTCTGCCTCAGGCAGGGACCGTGCTGCCTGAGCAGGACGGGTCTAAAAGCTGTGATTGGTGCTGAAGATACTGACTCTAGTACCGAGTGTCCCTGGGACCTCCTGGCCTCTGGGCCCCTGCGACATCTCCCTCTCAGCTGTGGCAGGCAGGTCTCGGGTACTGGTGGGTCCTGTTTCCCCTCCTTACCCCACGAAGGTGGCCCCGCCCCGCCACCCACATCTGCTCGTGCCCCGAGATGGCTGCGAGCTGTAGAGACACCACGATCGGCCTGACCCCCGTCTACCGGGTACCTGACCGCTGTGACCGATACTCCCGGTGGCAGCCTCCCCAGAGCGAAAGCACACAGACTGCCTCTGGGGGAGGAAAAACTCCACCCAAGGGCGTGTCGCCAACATGCGGAGGGGTTTTTGAAGACTTTGGAAAGTGAGGTCATCGTCGTCCAGCAATCAGGCCTCGAACTGCTGCAAACGCCTGGGACGAGAGTGAGGGGCACCGACAGCCACTCGGCAGGGGGTTCCGTGGTGGCTGTTCCCGCACGGACAGCTGGGAGCAGCTCGTTTCTCAGCAGCAAAGTGGGGAGGAGGGCGCGGGCTGGGCGTGTGAAAGGCCTCTCGACAGAGTCGCTCTTCCCGAGGTTTGCACGGTCCCCGTGTCGGGTCAGAGCGTGCCAGCAGCACCTTCTCTCCTGGGGTGGGTGGCCAGCTCCCCTGAGATGGCCTTGAGCCGCCACGCCTGTGCTGTGCACACCCGTCTCCCACACACGGACTGAAGGAGGCCCCATAAACAGCAGTTCCCAGGTGCCTCGGTTTTTACAACCACTGTCCTAGGTGTACCCTGCAGTCTCCTTTGCATCTCTAGCAATCACCTCCGTGAACTGTGTTATTCCCTTACGGGACTGTTAATTCCGTTTTTCAGCTTTCGCCACCACCCAGAGGGCAATACCCTGGAGGAAAGAGCAGGTGGTGACTTCCAGCCCCACCGCCCAAGGTCAGGCTGTGACTCCGGGAGCTAGTCTGGGCCCACACTGGCCAACACACCAGCTGGCCTCACTCAGGGGCCTTTCTAGGTGTGAATGTGACCATTAACCAAGGTCCTTGCCCCCCCCCACTTCTAAGCCTGCGGCTGGCAGGTGACAGTGCAGTGCTGAGCCCCCGACCACGGCTGCACCCAAGGCCTAGCTCCAGAGAAGGCTCTGGGACGCTCACGCTGGTTTTCAAGAATGATCGACATGGTGTGCCCTGATTCTTAAACGCACAGCAAAACATGACTGGAAAAATGTATTTTCGATGTGTTTACTTCTGCTTCAAAAAACCGGAAGCCACTGTGTTTCTGAAGTATCTAGATCTGGACTTAGGAACAAATCAATATGGGGAAAACCAACACAAAAGGAATACGTTGCTTGAACATACTACGCACCTGTCACAGCAAAACACACGCCAGAAAGGAAGTGATTAAGACTGTAATAATCAAACCCAGGCCTTGCCTTCGGGAAATGAACTGGAGTGATGCATTTATAGCCTGCTCTTTCACGGAGTGGGAAACGAACCAATTCAAACAGATACCTTTCTATTCAAACACCTGTCAGACGGATACCTATTTCACAGATTTTCACTCTTGCCCTCCATCTGCCAAAGGGGGCAGAGACCAGAGCTTTGTGATTTTTCCCAGAGTCGGAGTTCAAGGGGGAATGGCACCAACTTCTCCCATTAAATTCCACCCCCGACACCTCGGAAGTGGGGATTAGGCAGCACCCCTGTGCACAGATGAGGAAACTGGGGTACGAAGTCGTGGAGCAACTCGCCTGAGATCGCGTCATCACTAAGTAACTGAGCCCAGCCGGACTCAGGTCTGCCTGGGTCTGAAAATAATTCTCCTTTCACTGCCGTCAGTAGAGAAGTGATCTTAGATGTGAGATAGTCTAATCACGTAGAGCAAGCTAACGACTGTAAAAGCAAATACATCCTATTCAGCCCCACGCTAGGTCTTCAGATGGCATTCTTTGGACACCCAGCAACACGCAGTCACGGACATGTGGAGGAAGGAGAAATAAATGAAGGCTCGTGGCAGTTAGACCAGAAGTCCACGAGCCATAAAATGACCTGCGAGCCTGGTCCTCTCCGCCACACACACGCGCTGAGGGGCAGGCGTGCCTGGGGTTCTTCCGGTCGGGAATGCTCTCAGCCCCTCTTCCCTGAGCTTGGCTCCCATTTCCTTCAGAATTAATTGTCCCAGATGCCTCTGTTTCTGTAAGACACACCACTTAATTATTATATATTATACATGTTTCCTACTAGTCTACGTCAAAATTTAATTAAATGGCCATTGGTGTAATTATCTGTTTAATGTCCATTGCTGTCCATCAGGACTGCCAAGAATGGTCATTCAGAACACTCACAGCCCAAGGGTGGCCAGCTGACAAGGCAGGCTGCTCTCTGCTCACCAAGACCCGTACCTGGGCCTGCACCTGCTGGGGGAAGAGAAGCCTTTTCCTACTTGGCATAAAGTGCCGCAGGAGCTCAGGGTGGCCCCGCCCTGCAGACCCTCCTGGGACAGGGGTGTGCCTGTCTCACTGGCCACTGTCGCCTCCCCCAGCACGCCCAGAGAAATACATGTTGAGTAAATGAGAGAATCGCTAAGGGAGTGGATGAATGGATGCTTCTCAAAGCACCTGCAGAGTCCTGGGAGCGTGACCTAAGCAACTGTGAAAAACAGAGGCCGAACTGGGGACACGAGAGGCGGCCCCTCACCTGTCACAGCAGCTGAAGCCCGAGGACGGCAGGAGACCCCTCGCTCTGCAGGACGAAGCTGCAGGGCAAACGGGCTCTCGCTGGGACCGCTCGAATTTCTTCTCTTCCGGAGGGAGTGCTTTTGAAATGAGTGGACTCTTATTTGTAAGGTGCGGTAAATAATACTCAAGCCGAAATATGTGAACATTTGACCGAAAGGGCGTAGGACTGCAGGACAAAATATGAGCCGTATTTTTCACAAGGTTACCAGTCACCGTGGGATCTGGGCAGGCTTCGTCGGAGTCTAGTTGCACCTACGCCTAGTTAGTGTGTGAATTATAAAGGAAGAAGGGCTTTTGTTCCTTCCTTCCTTCCTTCTTCCTCCCTTCCTTCCTTCCTTCCTTCTTCCTCCCTCCCTTCCTTCCTTCTTTCCTTCCCCCCTTCCTTTCATTTTGATGATAAGTTATAGTTTCTCATGACCCAGAAAAATGAGGGAGATAATCCTATGACAGGGAACAACCTATGGCCAGAAACGAAATTCATTTATTGGTGGAAATAAGCATAAAGAGGCCCCCAAAGAACTTTTAATTTCTAAAAATGTCTGCTTATTTTCAAAGAAGACTCCAGGAATGTCACAGCTCTGGAATAAAGAAGCTAGCCTGTCTCTTCCTGCCAGTCCCCTGCCCCCGGGTCCCACCCAGGCTTCCAGGAAGAAAGGACCCGAACTCGCAGTGTGATCTCGGCCTTTCCAGTCATCAGCAGGATTCCCCAGCTCTGCTGGAGGAGATGGAGAGGGGGTCCAGCATGCACAAAGCACCTACTATATGCCTGGCACAGTGCTTCGTACCCTTTCTATTCTCAACTTCTATCAAACGACGTCTTTGCTTTGGTAGGGATTGTTAAAACCTCTTATAAAGCTGATGAAACCGAGGCTGAAAGAGACCACAGAATTCCAAAACTCAAAGTGAGGCATGAAACGCTACCCCAACCATACCCCTTCGTCTTCCGAAAGGAAAAGAGAAGACTGAGCGGTCAAGGGTGTGCCATTAGATGACACAGCCGATCAGCAGGAGAGCTGGCCACACCGTCCCGACAGCGCGGGTGTCTCTCCTACTCAAAACCCAGGACGATGTGCTGAGACACCAGCATCGCTGGTGAATTTGAGGTCCTGATCACACCCTTACAGCCTGACTGTAGCTTCAGTTGTCTTCACTCAATTACGCTAATGAACCAATGAGCACAATCAACATTTGGGGTGGGGCGCCAAGCATGAGCCACTCGCTGTGCAGGACACTTGGAGCACAGCGTCCTGGAATCATCGTCATGGGCCTGAGGGCTGAGGGCTGAGGGCAGAGGCAGACGGAAGGAGACGTCAACAGTGAAGATGACTACAGACTCACGTAAGTGCCACAGGATCACACAGGAGGAGAATGTGGGGCTTTCAGACGGCGTCTTTAATGAGGCCAGACTTAGGCGGACACTCCAGGAATAAGCAGCATGAGCCCCCACTGGGTGCTAGTTTGGGTTTCCTCAGGATGAGACCCTGAGATGGGTTCAAGTGCAAGTAGCTTATTTGGACGACAAACCCAGGAAAGACCAGCAGGTGTGTGACGCACATGACCTCAGCCAGGTGCTGCTGTGGACAGCAGGAGTTCAGCCCCACTGGGGACTCTGGGAGGCAGTGGGAAGGGCTGGGCATTTATACACCAGCCCCCATTAACTATTGGCCAGTGGCTGCCCTGGGGGATCCCAGGGGGATGGGGTAAGTGATCATTCGTGAACGCAGGCATGACATAGTAACTGCCAAGGGATATGGATGGGGTTCTGACAGGGTTCGAGAAGTATGGGAGAAGGGCAAGTTCAAAGACCAAGAAAGGAAAGAATAGGAATATCTCATATGTTGAGAGAGCTGTCAAGAGTTGGCCTGTGAAATCAAGAGTCTGGGTTCTGAAATCAGATGATCTGGGCATAAACACCAGCTCTGTGACACCACTGACTGTGTGATGTTGGGGGAAATTATGAATCTCCCGAAGCCTCGGTTTCCTCATCCAGGCAAGAGGGCTGATAACAGTCCCGACCTCAGAGGGTTGTGGAGGATTACATAGGGTAAACCCTTTAAAGCTATTAATGCAGACCTTGACACCTTTTCTTGTTCAATAGATGGTATCCATTTGCATGATCATCAAAACGACAGGGTGACAGGAATATCAGAAGCAAGGGGGTGGGGGGAGAAGGACAGGAGGTTGATGAGGCAGCAGGGGTCAGAACAAGAAGACACGTTCTCTCTTACATGGAAGAGAACCTCGACTCCGCAGCACGATGCAGGGAGACAATAAGTAGACAGTAGAGTGACACTGACTCGCAGAGACAAGGAGAGTGTCCTGTGTCCGCAGAGGATGGTGCCAGGGGGCGGGGTGGGGCGGGGGGTTGGGGGAGCTCCTTCTCCTCCAGGCAGGACCCCACACAGCTTTGAACAGGAGGCACCAGGTACTGCCGCCGGCAGGAAACAGGGAGGTGGGTGCAAAGCCCCTATAAAGCAGGGTTACACTCTCCAGGCTGCACCCCAACCTGCAAACCAGAAAACTGCCGCCTCCCTGCCTCTTGAAGAAGACAGAAAGTTTAAGCAGCTGAGGCTCTGGGCTTGGAAAAGCAGGCAAGCAGAGAACAGGGCTGAGCAACCAGACCGAAGGCAGGGGGATTAAGGGGCAGTCTGCAAAGTGACCTGTGCAAACCCAAGCCCCTTCTGCAAGGCTCCCAGAATGCCAGGCTCATGTACAACCCGCAATAGCCTGGGGAGGCTCCACCTGTGGAATCCAATAGGCTCGAAGTGAAGGGCAGATGCTAATGCTCAGGGCCCAGCTGTGAGAGCCCAGCTCACTGCCGACCACCCTGCAACAAAGCCCAATTAATGAGCTCTGCCCAGTTAGCTTCAGCGTTTCCACCTTAAATAAGAATGGACAGCTGAGGGTTACCAGGTATTCAATGAAAAGAAGATACAAATAAACAGAAGGTGGGGGGCTGATGGAACCTGAAAAAAGACAGGGAAGGGAGAGTGTACCCATGGAAAAAAGAACGGGATGCTTTTTGAAAAATCAGAGCTCAGGAAGGACCTGTTGGAAATTAAAAACATAAAAATCAGCCCTGACCAGTGTCCTCAGTTGGCTGCAGCATCATCTGGTACATGGAAAAGTCACAGGTTTGATTCCCGATCAGAGCACATGCCTAGGTTGCAGGTTCGATCCCTGGTTAGATAATATATGGGAGGCAACGGATCGATGTTTCTCTCTCACACTGAGGTTTTTCTCTCTTTCTCTCAAAAATCAATAAATATATATTATGTATACATAAACCCTAATAAAATTCAATAGCAGGGTTGGTAAATAAAATTTTAAAAATGTCGCAGAGAGATGAATGAAATACACAAAGCAGCAATCAGAAATAAAAGATAAGATCAACCCAGTAGATTCAACGTCTGTCTCAGACAGGACCCAGGAGAGAAACAGAACACAGAGGGAGGCTCACCAAGTCCCCGAGTTAAAGGACCCACTGAGTGGCCAGGACAATAGAGGAAAAGAGCCCCAGTAAAAGGCGTATCATCGTGAAACCTCAGAGGACCAGAGGCAGAGGAAGGATCCTCGGAGCTTCCAGAGAGAGAAAGAGAAAAACAGAACAAAGGAAAGTAGTTCCAGCGGACTTCAAGTTCATTTCAAGTGCACTGAAAACTCGAATCCTGCGCGGAAGTGACTTTCCACCTAGAACTCTACGCCCAGCTGAAGAATGAAGACACCTCAGAACATATAGCTCGCATGTGCCCTCCTGGGAAACGACAGGAGAAGGGGTTTCTCTTCCCGAGACTGTCCCCTGTCCCCTGTCCAGAATTCTCAGCTCCCCAACCCAGGAGCACCGTGTTAAAGCACCTGGCGTCTGCCCTTTCCTCAAAAGGGACACAGGCCATGTCTGACCTCCTGGACTCACCTCAAGTGCTAAGCCAGCAAGTACTCATGTTCGTCCTCTAAAAAATACACCCCACAAGCATTGACTATCCTGTAAATGCCCCTTTTACGCTGCAAGGGAGCTGTTTAAAAACAAAACATCTATGTGCACAAGTCAAGGGCATTGGTCTGGCTTTAGAATTGCTTTGTGTTTAGTCTATTACAGCAGTTTTAGGTTCACGGCAAAGTCAAGGAGGCACAGAGATGGCCCACACACCTCCTGCTCCTGCACCTGCCTCTCCCGTTGCCAACACCCCCACCGT